>LJIJ01000740.1:0-77685 GCA_001718145.1 Orchesella cincta | reverse complement strand
ACAAATTCAAGTATCAGGCTTGACATAGCATGATTTAGCACCATCTAATAAGTACACCTTAAGCATCATAGGCACTACGCAGAAACACTTTCCAAAATTGTTTCTATAAAAGCGCCCGTAGCCCATTACAAATACATTAAAATCTAAAATTGGGCTTTAATTCTACTACTGGTTAGGTTTTGCTGGGAATGCTTTTTCATTACTACAGTGCTTGTGGCTAGCTCAGTTTTTAGTACCTAGGTTCCTAGTTTCATTTTACATTTACGTCAAAGTAGGCATCTAGAATCATTCATGTGGTCCTGACTCTTCACTTTCCTTCACGTCATGTCATGGACGGAATGAGCTGAAAATAATATTTAAATACCCTGTTTTAAGTTTTGCTAAAAACTTTTTTTGTCATTTCATAATTGTAACTTACTTGAACGGCTAGAAATAGGATTACATTTTAATTATTGACTAACCTTACCCACTATGGTAGTTAGCTATGAAAAATCACCATATTTTGATAATGAAAAATGTTGCGACTGCACGCAACATTGATCCGAACCAAACTGCGCTAAAAGCACCCGACGCTAAAATAGTACCGCGCTTTTGACCAAGGTTCTCTACATGGATGCAATTGCGACCGTTCGGTATACGTAAATAATCGCAACCAGAAGGATGCCATGATGAAACTAAGAAATTAAACTCCAAGAAATAATTAGTATTTGAGGTAGATTCAGTAATATTTTAATCATTATACTAATACATTGGCACTGAATGCTGTCTTTACCAAAAGAATTCTCCTTCAAACTTCCAAAAACCATCGAGGGTTCGGACTGAGGCACACGGCAGTTTGCATGACATAAGAACGACGCGATAGTCCTAGCATCGCTGTGAAGCAGTTCACTTGAATACTTGTTGGGATTCGGAAGACGAACATCCAAAAAACAGACCCTGATTTGCCCATGTTCTTGATAACGTCAAGCAGCCCAGTGAAAAGTTGTGTTCGCGGTTATGGAAGGCAAGGAATATGACTGAATGGATGGGAAGACTCGTGGCAAGTCCACATATCACGGTTTGCATAATCAAGAGTGTACGACAATTCCCAATTGAGCGAGTAGATTCCACGCGTTTTTCGAATACTAGTTATCGTCGGGATTTTCTACTGCTGATTAATATGAATCGTCGATTTGAGGAAACGCTGGCTTTCGAATCATTATCCTCATTCAGGCATCTCTTGTTGATTCATTAAATCAATGGCTCGCTGTTTTGATGTGCTCGTTTCCTCCGATCTTCTTCGGTTATGGTTAACGGTATTGATTTTGGGGTTTAAACAAACCTTTTCCAACGATCCCATTTGATTTAACAAGAAGAAGCCAACAAAGCTGCAGAATGTGATTGCAGACATCAGGTAGAAAAATATGTCCATCAGAATAAAATGGTCAGGTATACAGCGCCCATTGTCCCATTTCCAAAAGTGTTGTTGCGACAACTCTGGATTTCTCCGACACCCCCCCTGGATTTAACGCAAATATGCTGGGATCAAGACTGAGTCTTTCCTCCAATAACAGAATAGGATGGCAAATATATCGTCTGCAAACGCGAGCCATAATGGATGGTAGAAGCACTCGCTGGAGACAATCGACAGCAGCAACAAAGAACACCAAAACCCTGCAACCGGAAATATCATTCATTTAAAGATTCAACTCAAGTTTTTACGAACCAAGAGCTTATTGACAGGTACATTTCCAATTTCAACAGTATGGCGACTCTTCTTTCTTAGCCCAACAAAGCACTGAATGTTGTTGCCGGCAAAACGGCCCCGTCAGCGCTCACAGGAATTAGACCGAGAAGAATCCCAGGCAATCAAAGGCCCAACGAGACCATGCATCACCTACGTAAATACTCCTGACCTCCGTGATAGCTCAGAGGGAACAGGGAGTTAGCAACAGTGTTATCAAAACTGGTCCCACGAGTTGGCTAGTTGAATAACAACTGCTAAATACGTATGGAAGAGCCCATCCTTCCGTAAATGTTGGACGAGTAGAAGGCGAACTCCACCCACATCCGTTAAGCACAAGAGCCAAGTTCCGCATTCCAAGAATAAATGCAGCGGAACATCAATTAGTGGTTGTCGTTCCGATCCTATCCTTCAAATTTGATTGGTTGATTGATTAAAGCTCAAATTCCGTACTTTCAGAACAAATTCTGATGTCTGACGAGTGACGACTCCTGAATTCAAATTCATACAATCATGACAAATTCACGAACGTACCCATTATCACCTCCAAAGGCAGATGGAAAGGTTACACTAACAATTTCGTTGTGGTGTCAACCATCCAAGGACGAAAGGGTACATAAAAATCTAGCTCCTTTTCACCCTCAAATGCACCCTTCTGCACTCAAATGTTTTTTCCAGATGAGGATGTTTTACATACGGCGCCTTTTCCTAATTTGGCTCATGAACTTTGGAGTTGGAGACGCTTCCGGCGAGAGGAATCGAAACAAAACTTTTCAAATTCGGCAAAATGGCAAACGCAACTTTTTGTTTGTTTGTGTGCATGTTGGCAAGATAAGCGAATACATTTGACGGATCTTATCACAGGCCAGCCAAAGTTTTATCATAACGAGACTACTAATTATTTTGCATGCATTTATAGAAGATTTGAGAGCCAAGAGTTTTAGGTTTAGTGTCTTAGTGTTTGAGGTAAAGTACAGTTGGGAAGAAATAATAGACCAACCCAACTATCAGCTCTAGTTTTATCCTTATCCTTCTTGTGCTTTTTATGCTTCTTCGGAGTTTCAATTAACTGACTCATCTCGAAAGCTATCCTTTACAAATCACCTCAACAGTTCCCAGTAAATTATGATAATTAATAGTTGGTCTATCTATTCTTCCCACTATATTTACCTCAACACTGGATACTAATCCTAAAACTCTGGTCTAAAATCCTCTATAAATGCATGCAAAATAATTATTAGTCTCGTTATGATAAAACTTTGTCTGGTCTGATAAGATCCGTCAAATGTATTTAGCTTATCTTGCAAATGCACACAAACAACAAATAGTTGGTTTGCATTTTTAGCCGAATTTGAAAAGTTTTGGTTTCGATTCCTCTCGCCGGAGCGTCTCAACTCAAAGTCATTGAGCAAATTAGGGAAAAGCGCGTGTAAAACATCCTCATCTGGAAAAAGACATTTTTGTGCAGAAGGGTGCATTTGAGTTGAAAGGATATTTTTATGGATATTTTTATGTACCTTTCGTCCTTGATTGTTGACACCCAACGAAATGTAGTGATAACCTTTCCATCTGATTTGGAGGTGATAATGGGTACGTCGTGATTTGTCATGATTGTGAATTTGAGATTCAGGAGTCGTCACTCGTCAGACATCAAATTTGTCTGAAAATTAGGAATTTGAGCTTTAATCAATCAACAATCAAATTTGAAGGATAGGATGGAACGACAACCACTGATTGATGTCCTCTGTATATTTTTTGGAATCGGAACTTGGCTTTGTGTTAACGGATTGTGGGTGGAGTTGCCTCTACTCGTCCAACATTTACCGGAAGGATGGGCTCTTCCATCGTATTTAGCAGTTGTTATTCAACTAGCCAACTTGGGACCAGTTTTGTACACTGTGCTCAATTCCCTGTTCCCTCGAGCTATCACGGAGGTCAGGAGTATTTACGTGGTGATGCTGGTTGGCTTTGTTGCTGTGATTCTTCTTGCTAATTTCTGGAGCGTGACGGGGGTCGTTTTGGGGCAACAACATTCAGTTGCTTTGTTGGGTAAGAAAGAAGAGTACATTATTTGAAATAGGAAATGTATGTCAATAAGCGTTGGTTGTTAAAAATTGAGTTGAGATCTTTAATATGAATGATTTCCCGTTGCAGGTTTGGTGTTCTTTGTTGCTGCTGTCGATTGTTCCAGCCGAGTGCTCTACCTTCCATTTATGGCTCGGTTGCAGACGATATACTTGCCATCCTTTTTTATTGGAGAAGGACTCAGTGGCTTGATTCCCAGCATATTTGCTTTAATCCAGGGTGTCGGAGGAAATCCAGAGTGTCGCAACAACACATTTGGAAATGGGACAATGGCTGTGATACCTGAGCCATTTTATTCTGTGGACATATTTTTCTACCTGATGTCTGCAATCACATTCTGCAGCTTTGTGGCATTCTTTTTGTTAAATCAAAATGGGATCGTTGGAAAAGGCTTGGTTAAACCCCAAAATTCAATACCGTTAACCATAACCGGAAGAAGATCGGAGGAACGCAGCACATCAAAACGCGAGCCATTTTATGAATCTACAAGATGGCCTGATGAGGATAATGATTCAAAAGCAGCGTTTCTAAATCGGGATGATCATATTAATCAGTCAGCTAGAAAATCCCGACCATTAACTAGTATTGAAAAACCGGTGGAATCTACTCGTTCAATTGGAGAATTGTCGTACCTCTTGATTATGCAAACGATGATATGTGGACTTGCCAACGGAGTCTTCCCATCCATTCAGTCATATTCCTGCCTTCCATACGGGAACACAACTTTTCACTGGGCTGTGACGTTATCTAACATGGCAAATCCAGGGGTCTGTTTTTTGATGTTCTGTCTTCCGAATCCCAACAAGTATTCAGTGACTGTTACAGCAATGCTTGGACTTGGCGTCAGTTCTTACGTCATGCAAACTGCGGTGCTTAGTCCGAACCCTCCGATGGTTGGAACTTTGGAAGGAGAATTGCTTTTGGTAAAGACAACATTAGTGTCAATGCATAAGAATTTACATTAAATATTACTGAATCTACTCAATTGCTAATTATTTCTTGGGTTTAATTTCTTAGGTTTCATCATGGATCCTTCTGGTTGGATTATTTACGTATACGAAGGTCGCAATTTCATCCATGCTAAGAGACCTTGGTCAAAAGGGTCTGTTTTGGTCGGGTGCTTTTACGCAGTTTGGTTCTTCGATTGGTGCAGTCGCAACATTTTTCATTATCAAATATGGTGATGTTTTTCATAGCTACTACCCATGTGGGTAGGTAGGTCAATAATTTAGAAATGTAAATCCTATTTCTACCGTTGAAGTAGTTAAATTAGTGAAATGACAAAAAAGTTTTAAGCAAACTTAAAACAGGGTATTAAAATGTAATCTCAGCTCATTCCGTCCATGAATGAGTGAAGGAAGTGATAGTCAGGGAAATGAATTGATTCTAGTTGCCTACTTGAGTAAACGTACGAAATGAAACTAGGTACTGAAACTGAGCTATCCACAGCACTGTAGTAATGAAATAGCATTCCCAGCCAAACCTAACAGGTAGTAGAATTTAAGCCCAATTTAGATTTTAATATATTTGTAATGGACTACGGGCCACTTATAGAAACAATTTTTGGAAAGGTGTCTGCGTAGTGCCTATGATGCTTAAGGTGTACTTATTAGATGGTGCTAAATCAATGCTATGTCAATGCCTTGATACTTAATTTGTATGGCCGTCGACTTTGATTGTATGTTTCCTTTCGTAAACGAATCTCGTAGCTTATTAGTTGGAGTACTTAATATCAAATCAAATGTCACACCATTTCTTACAGTACTTTATAAATTATAATTTAGTGAGGTGTGTACGTGTGCGGTTCATACTAATAAATTGAATTAGAACCCAGACTTATGTCAGTATTGTAATCTGTGCTTAGGGTTCCAATGTTTAACAGGAATTACAAACAAAGTATAATATTTAATATACTTACGATGAATTAAGGGACCAATATGTATTATTGCTAGTATTGTTTTAGCTATCAAATACTCTTATACTGAACATTATAAAATGCATAAATATGTATCTCAGTAAAGCTCTCTTGTTGATTGTGTTGTTTAAAATTTGTTGGTTTTCGTTTTATTAGTCAATCTCATATCCTATCTGTTAAAAGATCTGTTTCACCGTGCATTTCAATTCAATGGCTTCCCAACTGATTAACCGCACATTCTTCTATCATTTCTCGTTGTAGGTAACCTTAAAAAAGTTAACCAAGAAAGCATACATGATCAATTACTAGCTGATTAAATTATGTCGATTAAGCATGGTCAGGACACAGCCATTGCACTGTAATGAACTTCTTAGGTGTATGTATAGCCTGTCCACAACACTTTAGCGTCTTTAACTCTGTGTAACTCTTGCTTGGTGGAGGAGTTCCTGTTACATCCCTGTGGCTGCAGCAAATGCTAATTTTAAAACATGTCTTCTGCAAGTGATATCAATCCGGATGCAGAATTGGCAAGGCGTCGAAGAAGTTTCGGTAACTTGTATTTTGAAAATTCGCATGCTTTCTTTTGTAATTCGTATTTTAAACAATGATGTTTAACAACAGCTCAACGACGTTCCCTAAGCCAGTATGGAGTGACGCTTCCTGATCAGCCAGATGATCTTTCTGGTGTTCATCCAAATGACGATGGATATAACTTCTTTTCAAAGGTAGCTGCTACTTATAACCTTTTGTCATTAAATTGTTTTACAAATGTTCATGCATATAGAGTGTTATATGGAAAATGTATGAAACTGTTGAGGAAACGTACTCTGTACTGAATTTTTAAGGGCCGTGACTTCCAACCAAGAAAATCGAAGCATAGGTTCACTGACGATGAATTACGTACCTTAGAAACTTTTGAAAGTTCGGCAGTTCTTCCATCATGTTCCGAGGTGTACCGTCAATGGGTGCAACGATCTCCAAAGGGGTAAAGTTAACTGTATTTGCATTACTCAAACCGCAAGCCTCTTGAGAAGATAGGTATTGCTAAACTAGAATCTGTTGGTTTGTAGGATGAATTGGTGGGTCATTGGTACAATTGCAATAATCATAGGAATACTGGCTTCTGTTATGAAATTGGTAGTGGAAAAGTTTCAAATCTTCTATTTCCCCTTTGTAACCAAACTGATTGTGGTATGACATGCTAAACATAACTCAAGTAACTCTCAAAGATTCCCTAAAATCGTGAAGCAAAAAAACATTTTTCTATGGGACGAACCGCACTTCACAGGAAGGATCCTTTGGAAAACTCTGGATATTCTACCCCCTTTTGGGCGTCACGTTTAGTGTATTGTCTGCAATAGTAATCGTGTACATTTGTCCTTCTGCTGCAGGATCTGGCTTACCAGAAATTATTGGCATTTTGAATGGATGTGTGGTATGACTTGATATCTAGCAACAATTAACTATTTGTCTATGTGAGCTTTATAATTCCAATTTTGTATAAGTATTTTTGTGGATAGGTCAGAAATGTGCTGAACTTTCGAACACTTGCTTGCAAAATAGTTTCATGCATATTTACGGTTATCAGCACCCTTCCGGTTGGATTCGAAGGACCTATGGTACGATCTGTACATCCATAATTAAATGGCATGCATTCTATGTAATGCAATTTTAGTTAATTTATTGAAGTATTTTGAGTACAGGTCCATATTGGAGCACTTGTAGGAGCATGCATGGCACAACCACTCCGATGTCGGTGTTGTGTTAAAAATAAAAAAACTGAGTATGACGATGAAAGATCATCATTTCAACGAACATGCTTTCCAAAATTTTGCCGATACAGAGACTGCAGTGAAAGGTAAATACATTGATGGAAATTTCTTTAAAATAAATTCCTTTGTTAATTTTATTGTTTTTTGCCTAGATATTCTTTGATTTGTGTCGGAGCTGCGGCTGGAGTTGCAGCCGCTTTTAGTTCTCCAATTGCTGGACTAACCTTTGCAATGGAGGAAATGTCATCGCATTGGTCCAAAACTCTAACTTGGCAAGCTTTCGTTTGCTGTATTCTTGCAAGAAGCACTGCTGAACTATTTCATAGCTTTTTGGAAGCTGCCGAATCTATTGAAGAGCATGGGGGCTCATACCTTATGTATTTGTCGGAATCTGCCTTGTTTGATGTAAGGAGTGTCCTGCGCTTGTGCAGTCTTTCTAATATGATTTTATAATGCAATTCTATCCATAAACGATAATTGTGTTAATGTTGATTTCAGATGCGACATGTTCTGAACCTAAACATAGCAGTCCTCATACCTGCAACGTTCTTAGGCTTATTTGGAGGCATTGTCGGAAGTTTATTCATATTTTCTTGGTTAAAGTTGTCAAAATTCAGAAGGAGAATGCTAGCCTATATAAATCATCGTCCCAAACTTGTAAACTTCGTGAAGGTATTTGAAGTTCTTCTAGTCTCGGTGAGTATAAAATATTTCACAAACGCATTGAAACTATCTAAATCATACCATGAGGCTTTACACTTTACTTACTTTCAGCTACTTTCTTGCACGGCTGTGCTCCTAAGTATGCAACTTGCTATATGCAAACCGGTGAACCACTCTCAGAAACTTCATGATTCTACCCTAAGTTCAAAACACTTTCGACTAAGATCATTTGAATGTAATAACGCTTTAAATGCTAGTCTTCATGATGGCGTTTTAAGTCAAACTGGTGAATTCAATGAAGGTACCAAGTACGAATACATTCATTCGTATTATAACATGTTGTTGGAAACGTAAATTAAACTCATACTTACTTCACGTTTAGGTGCATCACTTTTATTTGGATCATGGGAACAAATGATTCGCAATCTGTTTTCTAGAAGGACGGCTGGATTCTTTAATGTTCCACTTCTTTTATATGTGTTTGGATATTTTCTTGTATTCGCTACATGGTCATCATGCACTAGTATTGCAAGTGGACTTCTTATACCACAGTTGTAAGGCAGTATCATGGTTTCAGTTCTAACACATAATGTAAAGCTATCAATCATTTTTCATTTAATTTTTTCACTAATAGAGCAATAGGAGCACTGTTTGGTAGAGCAATGGGCCAGATTATTTATGATGTATTTGGAATATACAACACAGAAAGTGGAAAATTTGATTGGATTGACCCAGGAGCATTAGCACTTCTAGGGGCAGCTTCATTTCTATCAGGGACATCAAGGTATGCTTTTTGCATGCAAGGACAAATCCAAGCTTTTTATTGCTAAAAATTCCATTTCATTGTAATCTTGCTTACAAACTTTCTTTGCTATTAGATTGCCTGTAACATCGGTTATCATGATGGTATGCACATTTCCTTACAACTATCCCGTTCGATTTTAAACAAATTTAATTCTCTGATTCATACATTGAAAAAATGTACTTATGTATATAGATTGAAATGACAAACGATATCAACCTCTCTGTACTAATTATGTTATGCGTGATGCTTTCTAAATTTTCTGGAGACCTTTTGACTCATTCATTGGACCACTCTATGTTAGACTTCAAATGTATTCCGTACTTGGAATCAGAACTGAAAATTTACAACGAAGGTACCAGGTAAGTAGCGTTATAGCTTTAATGCTTTGGCACATTTTCTACCAATGACCGTTTGTCTGACTGACCTATTCTATGTCAGCTTATAAATTCATATGAATATATTTTAGGATTAACCTAGAACTTTTCCGAGCAGAAGATGTTATGAAATCCCCTGTGAGATATGTAGGAGTAAAAGAGAATGTGTACACGTTAGCAAATTTATTGCTGGACACAAATCATGGAGGATTTCCTGTTGTACAGATTGGGTTTGGATTTTATAGAACATTTCTTGGAGTCATCACAAGGTATATAGTTTTAAAGTTAAAAGGATAACGGCAAATGCTCCCAGTTTTAGTAAATACAAAAACTAAAAACCATTCCACTTTTACAGATTAGAATTGACGAAAATACTGACGAAAACGAAGAAATTTGATGCAAGTGAGCTCGTTGGAGAAGACATTGATATGATAAGAATATCTTACCCAGAGGTAAACTGATAATAAACGCTTAAAACGATTTGCATATAGATAAAATGATTGGAAATTATAACGGTTCAAACTTTGATTCTACAGTACAGTTCCGGGAAGCTGAAGGATATAGAAACAGTTAATACCGTTTTAAATAGCTACAGTACCCAAATCAAATATAGAAACGTTCATGTTAATTTAGTAAGTTCATTAGATGGTGACATCAATGAAAGAAGTGTACTTAGGGGCACACTAATAATCATTCTAAAATCTGTAGCTTCCATACATTAACACATCAGCCATTGCTGTTCCTCGGGACTTTTCCTTATATCGGGCCTACATGATGTTTCGAGGTCTTGGACTTCGACACATGGTTGTAGTCGACAGATACAACCAAGTAGAGGGCATCGTAACAAGGAAAGACTTGATTGGCTATACTGTGGAAACAAAATTGAAATCCGTGTGGAATAATAACATTCGAAAAGGCTTCTACATTGGAAGTCCAACTGCCTCCGACAGGTCCTCCGCAACGGCGTCCTCTACCACCACCTCAGGTTCGCCATCAAATCCAAACAGCATTTATGAGGTGGTACATCGCCAAGAATCAATGACACCTCATGGTCTCCAATCCACCGTCATTCTGGAAGAAGCTGAAGACGAAGAAGAACCTTGAGCTTATATAATATGGTTATGTTTTGTTATTTCTTTCCATAATTCAATTCTCATAATTAGCTGATGAGTGTTTTTCTGTTTAGTGAAGTGTATCGAATGCTTTGAGTGGAATGCCTTCAGATATTTTATGACGTGAGGCTGTACTTTCCTACAAGTTGTGGCATGTTTCATAATAATTTATCTATTTGAGAAATTGAAAGTTAAAAAACTTACCCTACTTAATATCGTGTAACTTGGGTGGCTTCTTGTCTTAAAAACTAATAAGGATGAATGAATAAATAAAGGGTTGACTGGTTAATCCTCCCAGGGCAAAATCAGCTATTTACGTAGTTGCGTGGTTTGTTCTACATGCAAGCTTGTTAATGTTTTCATTGTACACTAAAATATTGTCTATGGCTTATTAGATAGGAACCGAACTGTTAAACTTAAAATATAAAAACGGAGTTCTACAATCCAGGTAATATTTTATCATCACACCTCATACAACAGTAATCTATTTTATGCTCATGATATGAATAGCGATAAAAAGATAAGTTTCTTTACCTTTGGATGAAGTAACAAACAACCAACTGGTACTCCCTAAAATATTGCTCTCCTCTATTCATAAACCAGACTCTGGTTTCAGAATATAAAATTATGATTTCTGGATACTCCTAAAATTGAATTATTTTCATCTATTAACTCCATTTTCTACTTTACCATGCTGCAATATTTTGGTGGAATAGTTAGAGCATAAGCATATAGCATACAAAATATAATTAATGACATATCCCGTGATGGTGTTAACATTAAAGGGACATTTTTTCCTCTTATGCAACTAAGAAAATATACTGCAGTTTCTTGTTCAAAATAGATCTTTACTCTACAACTCGTTTTCATTGTAATTTTAAATTTGCATCGAGAAATTTTCTATAGCATATTTTGTACGACTTCTCAGATATGTATATAAGCTATCTGTTTTAAAATTTTTAGAACGAAAGCGTCTTATAAAAAATTATTCAAGTATTTATAAATTAGTAGCAGTAAGTAGATCGTTCGTTTTGGTAGCTATATACAATGAGATAAATGATACAATCGGACCGACTAATTGCACTGAAGGCAAAAACGTTTAAAGAGCATAAATGGTTATTCAATACCCTATAATTTAATCCTCATCCCATCCATTTACCCAATTCAATGCTCATGTACTTAATGCGCAAATAATTAACACTGTTGAGTAAGCAGTAATTTGTTGGGTATTTCAAGCTCAAAACGGTAGCTAAGAATCGAAACCCATGCACTGCTTGCATCTGGATTTCTCATCAGTGAAACACAAAAGGACTCACTTAAGAAAGGTGATCCAAATCCGATCAATTCATGTTTTCAGGCTATGTTTGTATGTAATCGATTTTCTTGGAAATTGAGTAGAACTGAGATCAAAAGCTGCATGGTCTGGTGTTTCAGGAAAAAACAATATTCAATAATTATCCTTTTTTTGTTCCATCCAATCCATACCTTTATACTAAATTGTGTGAGTTGAGCAATTACCCAAAAACCTGAGCAGATATTTGATCTTTTATCCTTTCCTCTTGGATGTATAAATACACACATTATATGTACATATTTTGTAAAGATTTGTGTAGAGATCTGGTAGTACAAGGAAAGAGACCTTTTACAGATAATTATCTCACCATCCATCAGGTGCATTTTTCTCTCGATAGCAAGACTGATAAGAGTTAAAATCACACAAAAATCTTATCCGTTTCAAATTCTAAATTGGGAAATCACAATGGGCGGCTCAAGAAAACATGAATGCATCTTGAAAAGGTTACGAGAAAAACAGAAGAGCAGACCAGACAGATTACTTTGTTTTGTTCATTTCTTATGTTTCCCCAGAATGCCCTTTTATCTTGTAAGCAACAGGTATATTTATTTCTTTATACGTAAACTGCAAAGGAGCCATGCAATAATGCAACCATTTATAGACGTTTAAGGAATGGACCTTTTATTGAAAAAAAGAATAGCGATGTGTAGTTTGAATGGCATTGCTAAAGTGCCAATTTTACAGCATGATAATCCCTAAAAAATCTTGATACATTTCAAGTTCAAGCCCTTCTCACATTCGAGTGAATGAGAGCAATCAGCGTGGATATTACAAACGCATCAATTTGCTCCCAATTTATCTGATCTGACGTTTCCAGATGAAGAAGCATGAAGAAGCTCTTTCTTAGTTGGGACTGTGTTGAAAATTTGGAGTAAGAATGTAAAAAAAAGAATTTTTCATTTTCAAAAATAACGTAAATCGAAACAAACCATTCTCAACTTGACAAAGAGTGAAGGCTAATTGTTATGTGTTTACTTGTAATGTGTTAAAATAGAAAGGGAAAGGTGCCGGTTACCGGTGCCGCAATGTCGATGATCAACATCATCAAGATCCTCTTATAGAAATATAAAATACTGTTCTGAAAACGATTTACCGTGGCAAGGGCAGCTGCACTTGTACTTGAATCATTAATAATAAATGTTGAGGGTTCATAGCTCCATATATAGACCTTGAAATCAGTTAATTTTCAACAATTAATTAGCTACTTGCTTACTTGCAACTAAAAGTAAAAATTTATAAAAATTACAGTTACAAACATGATGCACCCATTGCATTAGACTGGCACCTGGATATTATAACATTTTTACTGTTAAAAAGGAACCCAACTCGTTCTATCGTCTATTCTTATTCATTTTTAAAAAAATCATTAATAAAAACGCGATAATCAGTTGTGAGGCACAAGTGCCAGTGTTTATGAGCAGGCTGACGTTAATCATACTTTTATCATGGTATTAATCAAGAGCTAATTGTTTTCCAAACACACCTTCCACTGTCATTTAACAAAATATGAATGTGAGTCTGAACAAGAGCAGCACACCGCATCCAATGAAAAATATGTATATTTCTCTCAGACAAAATCATCATCACGCTACATAAATTTAGTCATTCATTATCGACCATTGGTTTGGCTACGTAAAAGTTATTGAGTGTGTTTATTATGCATATCATTAAAAAGCCACTGCTTCTTTATAACTGCAGCGAGTGAGACTCATGCCTTGTTAAGTTTTATGATAAGTATGAAAAATATGATGTTTCATTGTATGATACCGGTGGCTGAGCTGGAGGCATAAATTAAAGACAGGACAGAAATAATGAACAATCCACCTTGTTAATATATTACAACAATGAGTCACTCCTTACCCAAGTTAAAAAGACGTGCGTACAGGATGGCATGACGGGCTCCCGTTTTTGTGTTGTCTGCTTAGCATAATGTATTGTTAAGAGAAAGCTGCCGATGTGTAGAAGGCAGAACCTAAACCATTCTTATCTGAATTTGTAATTGACATTGTATCTATCTATCTGCATATATTAATCTGGCCCAGCCAATGGATTGGATAATCTGATTGAAAGAGGAGAATATGTTCATACACTCATTTCTACTAATAGTATGCATAAATCTTCGTCTGGAACTTCCGTTAAACCCTCCAAGGCATAAGGGGATGAAGCAAGTACCGTATCTTCAGGCTGTTGAATGGGATGGTTGAAAGAAAAAGAAAAAAAATTGATTTGAATGATTCCAATGATGATCTCAGATAGCATCTGCTCAACTGATGTTGGTTGCTGTGCTTTCTATATTTCACTTTCAAATGCTACCTGGCTTAAACTTCACAATGCAATGGAAATGCGTCAGCCTAAAGATGAGGAGAAAAGAACGGAACGTGTTAAAATGAATACCCAACAAGGGAAAATATATTATTGATATGCAAATGAGATGCAAACACCTTTGTTTTCTAAATTGTTTTCGAGCACGCGATATTCCAAATTCCTGATTCTGAAGTACGTCACAAAAACCTGGAATATCGCTGCATTTTGATGGATGACAAAAATTACGTGCGTAAGTGTCGCATTTTTTGAGAGATCAGAACGCTCTTCAACTTTGGAATGTGCATATTTTTATCTTTACAGTGAAGAAGGTAAATCGTCCTTTTCAATTCTATTCTTGCAACATTGGTATCCAATTGCGAAAATTAATGTTCAGCTCGGCAGTGATATTGGTGGTCAATAACTTTTTGTCTTAAAAATGCTGAAAACTCAATAACACATAAATTCAGTCCAGGCGTTTGCTCTTACATGTGTAATAAATGGTTACAAGATTCGATACAGATAACCTGCAACCGTCTGCCGTTCCCTGTTTGCACAGCATGTTGTCGAAATTCTATCCGTATTTCAGTTTCCAATACTCAATCCTCCTCATCAATAATTTCTTTAAAAAATCTACACCGAAAGATCTTGTATACAAGAAACCAACCACATTGGTGAGCATGTGTATTGTTTCGGAGAGCTCTTTTTCCTCTTTGGAGGTTTTGCCACACACAAAACAAGAGCTGAGAAAACCAACAAAAACAATTCAACAAACAAAAGATCTTTTGTATTCTTGTGGCAGATTGCTCTAGTGTTTTCCAGAAATGTGGTAAATTGCCTTTGTTTGCACTTCGATTGCCCCTTTAGCTGGAAAACCTACAAACATGCTATACCTTAACCTGAGCTGCTAGTGCAATCCTGGGGTGGTCTCCTGAAAGGTGTGACTAAACCCTTTTTAATGACTTTATTTACTCAAGAAAGCTGAAAATTGAGCATCAACATTGATTTGGTTTGACTTGTTACTCGCATCTTAACTTATGACCTGCGTTTTGGTGTCATACACAGTTGTACACGGATAAGAATTTCCGATGACTTAAGCGATTACAGAATTTGTACATGCTGAACATTGACATTGACATAATATCCGTGTACTCTTGTAACGCATTTTTCCAGCAGCAAACCAAACCACTCAACCGCTCCCTGACCTTTCTGAGAAATGCAGAAAAATTAAGCGTATCCAACATCTTTATTACATGCTATGAAATTTTTCAGTTAACGAATCCTTATTGCCTCATTGAAGATTGGTAAATTTGTAAAATTTGGTTCAAGCCAATACCCAGGTGTTTGGTAGCACCGGTTCGGGTTATGTTGTGGCATGTGCCTTTATGTATCAAACATGTATGAAAATGTTATTGATTAGAATTTCAGTACGGAAGTTTCGAGTAACTTTTGTGATAGGTTAATAGCTGCTTATAGTAAATGAAGGATTTAGTTTCCAAAGCAGATGCAAAAAGGCACATTGTTCTTGCTACTTTTGTTTATTGTTGATGCACCTGCATTAGCTCATGATTTTCATTTCCAAAACATGAAGTGATGACGTGTTCTATTAAGTTTTGAAAGCGTGGCTTATGTAACACATTCACAAGCGCACTGCACAGAGATTCAATGTCTCAATGTCAGTATTTTGACATAAATATTGAAAGTTGAAAGCATCCCAAGATTAAAAGAAACTGATACTCCTTGTCTAGCAATGACAGAAGAAATGATGTTGGTTGGAGTGCATCTGGTTTTTTAAAACCCTATTGGAAAGTAACAAAGATTCCTTTTTTCAGCTCAAGTTCAAAGATCTACATGTTGTGTTGTGAAGGAGCACAGTTGGATTTTGATTGAGCAGAGGGTGCAGTGAAATGCATCTTTTTATCATGTTGTTGGCTGGTGCCAGCATGACCTCAAAGAAAATGCATCTGTACCAAGAACCAGTGCCATGAAATGAAAGGAAAGTATGCTCAACTAAAAAACTCAATCGATTGGCACAAGATATGCTTTTCATTTATTTTCAACCCTTCTCTAATATAGCACAGTAGCTGGACTTGGACAACAGGGAACTGCTTAGGCCAAAAATGAAGAAACAGTTGTAGGCAACGGCAGATGCGATGTGGTGGAGGATGATGATTATGATGATGATCAACCCTTCTTTTTGTAGCCCAGGTTTTTTTCTCCTTGAATGAAATACTGGGCCACTGGTAGCAGATTACCGTAACAAGTCCTGTTCTTGATATAGAAGAGGAGTCAGAGATCCATGCTCATAAATCGTGGAGCTCCAGTGGCCAATAAATCTTTGGGCGGCACACATTCTGTTGTCAAAATAATTATCAATGTAGATGCCTCCTTAAATGTTTCAATGATTGGAAACAATGGAGGACGGAAGAAACCAAAGGATTGGGTGCTGGTTGCTTTGACGTGGTGGCTAAGTTTTGAATGAGACGCTTGTTCCAAAAATCAATTAAAATTAGTTTCTCTCTCCGAACTAAGTAAGATTGGCCGCTGATGTACAGACTTCTTGTGTTACGGAACTCATCATAGCTATAAGTAAAAATAGCGTTTCTACAAACGTAGCAATAAGTTGCAGGCTTTATAATTACATGCAGTTTATACAATTATATGCTTATAAATCTGGTCTATATTATTATTTGCTTTGGAGCATAAAAATGATTTTACTATCATTTACATATAATATTAGAGATCATACGCGCGTTGAATACCTACGATAATTAAAAATTATTTGGATAAGAACATTTTTACAATTGGAGTCTAAATCTGAAAATGGTATTTTCATCGGCATGTGGTATTTCTCCGCTGTCAGTATCGATCACAGGTACATGAATGCAAATAAACACAGATATCAACCAACGATAGAACAGCCTATCCAGTAGATCAGGTTAACATACTTACAGATTTACATGTTTAACCAATATTTACTCCACTATTGTTCTTCTGATAAGCCACAAGTTTATCACAATCTGCAATGAAGTAAACTATTTAGATCATTACAATTTTGATAAAAACGTACTCATGCGTACAAAATTCTACAGTTTACAATTTCAACTGAGTTTTAAGCATACAAAACCATGTTGAATGTTGCACCAAAACTGGCTTAAATAAAGTAATCACGTTGTATTTATTAGCACAACATCATATTGCGTATCAGATGCATACTAGGAACTGTAGGTAAACTTTTTCAGATAATTTTGTGTTTGTGAAAGTATTTTTAAGTCGTTTGGCTAATTATATATCACCAAACCAAACTATTCGTGTAAATATTCACTTTGTCAGATGAAAAAGGAAGAATTTTAATAGTCTTAGCATGAAATTATCATATAACCCCTAGTCATCCTATTGCGAAATGTGTTTGGGTATTTTCTTCAGATTGATACTTCATCAAAAGATATTTCAATAAACAATTGTACCTCTAATTTTTACATGGCTCATACATCCATTACAAAAATATTTGAAAGTCAAAGGCAAGTAAACAGAAACAACCTGTTGAGATACTTAATCTGACTTTGGAGTACATTACGATTAAAAATTATTGCGAAACTTTTTCCAGTGTTGCTATTGGGTTGGGCTTGGAAAAGATTGAAAGCACAACACTCATAATACTAAATATTAAAGCCAAGGTAGTTGTGTAGGTTTAAAAATGTCGCAGCAGTTGTTAATTCTTTGAAACGACAAACCTGCCACCACTTTGTTTCAACTTTTCTATTTATGCAAAACGAGCAGATTAGGGTGTGTTTTGTACACTATCATTTTTATTACCTGTAAACCAGGGGCTTGTCAGTGAGTCGCACTACCTCGTATATGATGCCATACACAGAAATTACTGGTAACCATCAAATGACCCTTCACTAACTACTAATCCTGCTCCTTCCAGACATTTCGGATTAATTCAGGATATTTGGTACACTTGTCTCCCGCATCATCAGCAGCGAAAGGCGTTCATTAAGCTAAGCTTCTGCAAACAAGTTGAAAACACACGAGATTATAAACATTACAGAAGGGAAGAAACAGGCATATTTCACGAACAAAGGTGAAATTAGCATATTTTGCACACTCCTCTCCTTTCACCTTATTCGAAACTGGTGCAAACAATACACAACACACACTCATCCATATTGATGTGAGTAATCCGTCGATTTAAAATTACAAAACGATCATCGACCACCACCACTGCCACGTCGTCTGTATGTGGCATCAATCGTGATGTCTCCAACCCAGAAGCCCACAATGAAAGCGATGGTGGATTGGTATGGTGTAAGATGAGATGTTTACCATTCTGCAGGTGGGCTTAAAAACAGGTTGCGCAATTGCAAGTCACATTTTTAGAGAACGCTCATCGTACATATGTGTAATCCTTGACTTAAAATAAAATATTATCCTCTCAAAATTTATTGATCTACTTTGCCACTCGCTCACAACTCACAATCTGCAACATTTAACTTTTAGCTAGCTGGTGCATTACAGCGATATGGATTGTACGACGATGATGGGTGTGTTTGTAGTGTGTGGTCGATGGGGATTTTGAAACAGAAGCTTTAATACTGCTGAGTGACTCTTGAAACTTCAGGTACTGCTGCGGAGTATCAAAAAATGGCTAATCTTTATATCTTGGAAATAAATTAATCATAGAAAAGTCGTGATCCTCTTTACTCACTCTAATCTCTTTGGTACTGTAAATACGTACGTACGTGACATGTGTCTGCAAAAGTACACATCATACCGTAATTCTATTTTGCGAATCAATATGACGCAATATTTCAATTTTAAAATTATGTTGGGCTGCAGTTTTGTGGGCATTGTCATCAACCTAATCATATTCATCAACTATAGCGCAATCGATAGGTTAATTATTTTTCTGTGATCTTTCATCTGGCAGGTTATTATTGGAGTGTTGTCGCACGTGCTGTTGTTGGCATTCTAATGAGATAAATGGTTGCATATATTTTGTAAAAGTAAGAGACACACTTTTACCATCAATATCAACATCAACCTGGCTTCATTATTGATAATTTTACCTGTAGAACCAGACAAAACTTGGATTATGCTAATCCGTTGATGGAGCAGCCTGCTGAAAGGGAAGATCATGCAACTGGAGGTCCGAGGGGAATATACATATGATGATGACAACAATTGACATTGTTGGATTTGGTAGTAAAGTAATATATTTTCATGGAAAATATTAACTGCGCAGTGAGTTCATTATTTAGCCATGATCCATTCATTCAAGATTTGGATTCTATTCACGACTTCGAAGAAAGTTATAAGTCGAACAAAGACGGAATTTGGGAGGTCCTAAACTGCGAAGAATTCTTGAATGAAATGAATCCTCATCGCTTTGCAATGAACAGAAAGAGAGAGGAGGAAATTGGATTGATGAATTGTAGCTATTTCATTGCATTGATATGATATTTACCTAAAATTCCTCTACAATGAGCTTTGTTTGTGAATGAATGGAAGATATATCCGTGCACCTTTTGTGACACTGATTTTTGAAGGTATATACGCCACGCCATGTCTCTGAGGAATTGCATCTGCCTTGATACAGATGACTTTTTTGAATCAGCAGGTTCGACTCGGGTACCGTATGTTTTTCAATTTCATTATAAAAGAAGTGCAATACAAGTGCTATTGGAATTGCATTGATTTCATGGGTTTGTAAAAGCATTCATGGCCTGACTTCTGAAATGTGAATGAGAAACTTCAAGGTTTGTCTTTGTGCCTAGTTTAGAGCTGCTGACCACGGCAGACTGCTAGGCATCATCTTCTCGATGTGGTCAACGAGGCATTTACCATTCACAACCTCATTCATCATTCCAGAATAAAAGCGAGAAGTTTTTATACCCGAATTTCCACTTCCTCTTTTGTCCACCCTGGTTGAAACTAGTGAACCGATGAAAACTCAAGGTCCAATTTTTCTTTGTGAGTATAAGCTACATTTTAAGAATGACCAACTCAAGTTTCTTTTTCATGTTATTCAATTGAATACTAAGTCATTTATTTAGAATTTAAACTTCATTTAAGATATTTTGTTGGTTCTGATTTTGGATGTACAATCTGAATAAATTGTATTAGTTTTACCAAATTTGTATTTAATTACCTCGAAAATATCACAAATACAATGTTAAATCGAGTTTTGTATAAATGAACAAAGATTTACTAACTTTCATTTCTTCTTTTCCTGTTTGTTTCAAGAATACTTTGTTGCTTGCTACTGAAGTTCAGTTCGTTTAATCATTTTCACACTTGCAACTTTCTTATTACAAAGACCAGCACTTCAAATAACCATAACTTTCATTCATAAATTTCCAATCCCATTTCACACTGAATGAAATGAAATGGTGATGATTATGAGGCAACAAAATGTAATTGACTTGACTTTTTAAGTACGTGTTTAATGATTATTGCTCCCTGTTAAAATGGTGGCAGTTGACCCTGTACGTTTTATGATTTCTCATATTTATTGGATGAGCCCTTAAATTGTAAAATGCTCCGTTGAAGAAAAAGACCTGACTGATATTGTGGCATGTTCTTCGTTCTTCCATCTTTCCAGCTATCTGTTATTTACGAAGGTAGACCCTTGCAAAGAACAAAGCTGAAAGCAGAGACATAACATTAACGAGCAACAAGCCCATCCACATCCAATATCTGTTCCACTTCTCGTAAATAAGTTGAAACAACTGCTGTTTTGAAGTGAAGATAATGCACATTGTAATTCTCATTATTAGTTAATGTATGTTTCGTTGTTACACAATTTTTTAAAAATATCTCGTATTGACTCGACTCATTGATTGGTGCGGTGCGTAAAAGTTACCGACTCAGTGAAACCCAAGACGGACATTCTCTCTGAATATTATGTGATGTGAGAGTCAAATAGTGTGCTCCCAAAAAATAGTTTTCAGCTCGAATTACTCACTCACCCAAAAACCGAGAGGGTGAGGGCGAGTGGGGGTGACATAACAAATACACAAAGTCTGGTACAGTTCACTTCCAAACAATTCTGGCTCGTCACATGTTGTCCAAATTTTTCCTCAATGTATCACTTTATTAACAGCCTGTGTAAGTACGGTAAGAGGCTGTTTCGTAAATTGCAAAAACGAGAAAGAACCAATTTAAACTTAGACGGATACGATCTGACAATGCGACCCAGCCCATTTGAACGCGAGTGAAAATTGTGTCATTACTTGACGTTCGGGATGCTCATAAGTGTCAGATAAAACGATGGGTTGCAGTAATTACCAATAAATTCCATCATGCTTGCTTTTTAACAGCTTATCATTACTTATCACTTGGCTTTGGCTATATTCGTCATCTCAAACAATATGGCTTGGTTTGGGTGGTGCGTGGATGGCTGGTGAATCATACACACTTGACAGCAAGCTCACGCAGTCTTACTTTACCCTCATAATTGGAAAGAACATGAATGTCACTCAACCACTGTTAACAATGTCCGTTTTTTAAAAATCCTGTACAAATCACTTCATATTTGGTTAGAGCTAACAACACGCTAATCCGATCAGAACATGATGTATCTACTTCCACATGCCAAAATACGTATTGATTGAATTACATGTTCACATTAAGAAGGTGCACAATACTCTGCTTTCTTGTTAACAATGTACTTTATGTTGTGCTTAGCCATTTGTAAGATTTAGTAGATTAAATTCAAAAGCGGGCCCTAGTAAATACCATGACATGACAGGGTTGAGAAGCTAATTTTGATTGGGAATCTCATACGTCACTTTTACAAAACTTGAATTTCACGTGTCATTTTCATTAATTTTAAAAATGGCCATTCTTATGTGATCAATGAAAAGGGTAGTTTATGATGATGATGATCCTATTGGTATGATGAGGCATCAAAAGCTAACCCAACATGAGTTGCATAACTTGAGAAAACCAGCATAAAAAATGAGCTTCCCGTAAAATCTTATGGGGATTGATGTAACATATCATGGCTAATTCAATCCATGTCATGAGACAGCAAAATCTTTTCAATTTTCCAGCTTTCCCCTTGGTTTAGCTGCTGCTGGGCTGTGAAGAAAGAGGAGAAGAGGATTCTTGACATGCATGATTGTGTTGATAATCAAAATAATGATCATAAAATCTTGTCATCACCTCGAAAAAGGGTAAACATTATACTCCCAGGTCCGTGCTAAATTTTTTACATTAAAAATTGACACATTTCTAGCTGGGAGGATCTTTGTAGTCAAAGGATTCATGGGTTTTGTGTAAACTTACACATCAGTCAAAGTTTATTTTGGGAAAAATCAAGTGATGAGTAGCGGAACAAAAAGGACGTCACAATTAAGCATTTTTATGGGGCAATGTGAGATTCGTAGGTCAGGGTGTAAGGAAATATTATAATTTGCAGTGGAACGCAATATATGGGAGAATGTTCTCCTCATCATTGTCGAAGGACATGGACATCCAAGATGGCATGGAAAGATTTAGCTCATGTGGGTATCTCATATTACAACGTCGAGAGAGATCCTTAATAAGATGACCTTTGTGTGTCACGACGAACATATTATTTCTCACTTTTGAGACCGTAGGAGCCTTGATGAACAGCAAGATAGGATCCAGATCCAGGATCCCTCCTGCAGATTAAAATCAGTGATCTACCTGTGTGAATAGAATTGAATATGATGAAAAATAGGATGATGCATGATAGAACACTAGAATGCAAGTCCACCTTCAGTATCAGGCTTGTAAAGCATGTTTCATGTCATGTCGCAAAACCTCGAACGATGCAATCCAGAAGGTGTATTGAACGATGATACGATAACCCATCTTTCTCGTTACTACCGATGTACGTGCATAGTTTTTCTATAAGGAGGAGGCAGAGCAAGCGGCTGTTTTTACATCATTCAATGACATCCATTTGAATAATCTGTGTGGCTGTTGTCACACAGTTGAAAAGATTATCCCTGATTTCCAGTCACAGATAAAACGAAATTTCATCTGATAAAGTAGACCAGAACCAGATTGTTCTTTAGCAGTTGGATCTAAGCATATTTATTATAGATGCTCACTTTACATCGCTCAAAGTTCAGTGGCGAAATTGCTTTGAAACATTGTGTAGCAATGTATTCACTAGAAATCAAAACAGAGATCTCATGGCATAAGCCACAATAGTTGGAATTCATCTTGCAAGAATCTGGATATGAGAAGTTGAGTGATCTTACGAGATCTTGTGTACATGAAGCTTAGGTAGTTGGCAAAAACATTTTTCTCAAACTTGCGCAAGTCATGTGCGTTAGTGTCATTTAAACTGTATTTTATGAAATATCATATTATTGCTCGGCTCGCGGAGATCTCCCAAACTGATATGTTTGCTGTACACATTTATGCGGTTACATCTGCGATAATGTGAACGTGCTTTTGAAAACGTAACCCTTCCACCATACAACACAGCTGCTTTTAAACAAGGAAGAGTGATGTATTTCAAAGGATGATGATGCACATGCAGTTTAAAAAGAGCAAGTTACAAGCTTTGTTAAATGACCCAAAAACTTTCTAATAATTGATCGAACGGGTGTACTCTGCTAGCTCTTCCATTCTTTCAAGGCTGGTGGAGGCTCTGATCTGATGCTGCGTTGAGTAACGGAACAACAGCCCAACAAATAATTGTTATTGTGTGTCCATTCGTAGAATTTTTAATGGCATTTGGACCGCTGGAAATTATGATCTCAGCTCTGATGATGTATATATCATTACAATGGATTACCTCATTAAGATGATCCATCACTGGACTCCTTTTCGATTCTTGGATCAGAATAAATGTATGTACGTACGTGTAATCTGCTTCATCTCGTCTCTGGTCGCGTCTCTCCAGGTTCCGCTGGTGAGTGAGTAGCCGTTGAATTGATGTGGCGGCTTAGCGATCAAAGATTACGTCAAATTATGAAATCATCAGTCGTTTTGAAGATCAAGTCAAAGCCACCCAAGATTTGTAGCGTTGTGTAATATCATTCAGTTTTATTCCCATCAGTTCAGAGCGGAGCAGATAAGCCATAAAACACATTTGTCGCTAGTAGGCGGCATGTTGCCCTTTGATTCCTTGTTGGAATATAAAAGTTATTGCCCGCATATAAAAGTTAGGGTTTTATAATAATATGCATAATGTATTCGATCGACGTGACCAGTAGCAAGTTAAGAAGAATGATAATATTCAAAGTGTCAACTCTGTCACTTCTCATTTGCATAATAGGAGAACTCGGCCTCTCAGTTAGTGCAGTGCCCGTACCATATATGCATTCAAAATACAACGTCATTTGATGAGGAGCATTGTACCAAAACGTAAATCCATGACTCTTTGCGCAGGGGTGATGGGAACGGGAATTTTAATATTTTTGATCACACAGGTTTACATTTTATTATTGTTTGAATTACCAGGAAAGAAACTACGTGATGATGCACGAGTGAAGGAGATCAACAGTACAAGTTGAATCGGATTTTGAACTTTATGATGGCAAGTACAAATATCTCATTAATATACCACAAGACATAAACAAGAAAAGCGCAGATGGGTTTGTTGGATGCAGCATGCAGTTTATAGTTCACCTTCATCCGAATTTATAGTCATGTAAATATTTTCAATTCAAGTTGAATAGTTAATAATTATTCAGAATTACTAATGAAACGCTTAAAATATTATGGTAGAATTGTAAAATATGGTACAATAAAACGTCGATAGTTTACTGCACGCTAGACAATTATTTTAGAGCAATTGTAGGTCCCTTGATGGTGGTAAATTAAGCTCGTAGGACAATTCATTCGTTACATGCTCGTAATTATGCCATTTTCGGTTTAATCGGAAACATGCAATCTGCATGTTAAAGTATGAATTTCTTTTCCTTTTATGAACTTATTACATCTCCCATAAAATATCCTTACCATAAATACTTACATCTGATAATATTATAATTTTTTATGTAAATATATTTGTGTAGTTTCAATCAGAATTTATCCAAAACTATTGTTTTCTGTACTCCATTTATTTAAGTTGTCTGTGAACTTTGGCGATATTCGTTTTAACAAAAAGTACCTACGACGGTAGTCGTTGAAGGTTACCTCAATTTGTTTTTCCAATTTGTTTACTTAACTAAGTAGCCTTCGGTAGTCGTTAGTTTTCATGGAGGATTACAAAAGGAATATACTTGACTAGAAGAGGATGGAAATAATCATAAGTAGATTTATTGTCTTTGTCGCAATGCATAATATCCTCTTGTTATATTCCAAGTTGATCCTCTTTACCAGGCTCAAAAGCTTGAACTTAAAATGTACTTCAATGTTTTTCCAAAGGTTGTGTTATGCTCCAATTTATATTTGCAGGTTGATGTTTTGCCGACTTGGAAGAATTTGATCTTATAATGTATTCTTTTATGTTCTTTTCACTTTTACCTCCCCCGACCCACTGTCATACATACATAAGTACTTATGGCGTCGTTTGCTCTGCTCCATTTCCAATTTTTAACATCTCGTTTGTTTTGCTCGGCAACTCTGAAGCTTTTTCTTTGTGTAAAGGAAATCCAACAAGTGCTCATCTTTTTCTTCATAATAAGATTGAGATCACTCTCAAGAATTTTTGCGTCTCAAGATCTCAACTCGAAAATGTTGCTGTGTATTGTTCTATGGAAAACTATTGTTGCAATCGACTGCTTCATGCACCTTGGATCTTTTTGTTGACGTACGCAATTGAAAGAAGGTTCATTCCAAAATACCAAAACAAATTCAAGGCTATTTTAACAAGATGGTATTTTACTTAATGAGATTGATGGATACGTAATTCTTTTTTTTGCAGAAAGTTCAATAAAAAACCATACTGATACGATACCAATCAATCCAAAGGATACTTTACCTACCATAGCAACTACCTGCAATTTGTGCTTCATACCTACCTCCTTGTATATAAGAGATAAACACTATAAAACAACTGCTGGCGTTTGATTATTCAGATTCATACTCAAATTCATACTGACATTTCTAATGTTTTTGTGGAAATCCATGGGTTTCTCAAACTGATTTCTTCTGAATCATTGCAATAAAAACTTTTTGCTGGAGCCCGTATATTTATTGCATGTATGTGTCAGCATTATCTGCTTAATATGATCCTATCGTGCATAGGTACATGCACTCTACAAACAAGATGTATTCTTATAAACTGTCACTTTCTTGACGAATTTAAACCCATGACTCAAATACATTTTTAAAAGTAAAAAAATTTAGTTCGCTGCATAGTACATACGAAATTGATGATTATAATTTGAAATTTATTCAAATAAGTGCCACCCTTCTACCGTATGGAATGCTTCACATCTAGAGATAATGTTGATGAGTAAGCTGATAAGGATTGATTGGAAATGAGAAGACAATAACCTTTTCCCACTTCCAAAAAAGATGCAAATCAGTAAATATTAGCAAAACAATTGCAAAAATACCATTTTCTCCAGTATTTTACTGTTTATCTGTGGACAAGATGACCATCTGATACCATCGTATCTTCATGATTGACACCATCCTTAACATCAGACAAGATCTTCGACACATACGTAGCAGTTCATGGAATATTTTTATTAAACCGTTGTAGCAGCCCTCTCTTTATGCCTTTCAATTCATACGTCACCCAATAAATTGGCCAGATTATCTTTCAGCCACTAGCAACATAATATGTAACAAATTGAAGTCTGGTGAGGAGCTGGAGGACAAGTAGACATTTTGGAACCAAAAGACTGGGATTTAATAAATGGAAATTGAAAGGAGCGGATTAAATTCTGCTTCTACAAATTTCCTACTTCTTCATGCTACTTCACTAGAGGCTATTTATCCATCTGATTGTGATTGAGTATCCTTTTAAATCCGAATCTAACAACAACTACAACTTGCGGCATTATTTTTTTTATCCTACATTATTGATTTCAACAAGTGTACCAAAACCAAACCAACATGATGATGGAATTCACGTTACCTATACGTATTTTTGGTCCCAACATTCCTGAGCAACGTTTGCTTTTTTAGCTTTCATTCAACCGAGACGACAATTTGATTCCATTATTATTTGCATTCGATTCACCATAATGGAGAGCTGAGTTGAGAGACGAAAAGTCCCAGCTGAACAGAGCCTTTTTAAAAAATCATTCACGCAAGTTACATATTTTTACCTCTTTTCTTCCGCTGGGGTTGACCTGATCTGATGCTGTGGAGAGATGGGATGCCCAACAAGTTCATGTTTTCCATTCAACAATTTTCCCTTTCATTGTTGAAGTTTTCGTCGTTCGTTACTACTTTGGCAAGTAGTTGGTAGTGGTAATGTTCACCTTGTCGTCAATCAACTCAGCTACTTGATGATGTGATGGGGTTACGTTGGAAGGGACCCTTTGCTTTTCTTTATATAAAACATTTTTTCCTCAAATCCTTTCTTGGCTTGGCCTTTTAACTCTCGCTCTCGTCCCATTTTATTGAATTGGTTTTTATTTACAAGGCAGTCTGCCTACTTTTAGGACAAAAGGGTACATACCAAACCATAGTGCACTAGAGTGAAGGGCTACTTACCTGGCTTGAGAAGACTGTGAGACCTTTAACAATCAACCAACATATTGGCAAAGTAGGCTCATCTCCTATCTTGCCTTCCAAGTACAAATGCAACCTCCAAGATGAAAATAATACGGACAATCAACAATGGCTTAGTATATTCCATTCCCGTAAAAAATATCCAGCTTGGAACTAAAACCAGCTTAGAATTTCAAATCGACAATGATTTTGATTGTGTAAAAAATGCCACGATATTTTTTATTTTTGTATGCTTTGTCAACTTTGACGTGTAAAAATTGGAGAATTGCACCTCTGTGCTGGTGTCTTGATGACTTGATCCTTTAAAAAATTATTTTTATTGTGTTAGTTGTCTGTGGTCTTCCCATTTTTCACTTTATATACTAGTATACCAACTAAATATTGTTTTCTATGCATTAATATTAAACACTGGATGATTCAAGTTTCTTAAAATTATCATTTGTAAATGGCTGAAAGGCAAAATTGAAAAAGTTTTGTTTGGATTTTTTGACAAATTCTAATGGTTTTACCTGATTTTTCTACGCTGGATTTAATGTGACATTATGTTAAATAAACCAAATAAATGAAACTAGAGCATTTAAAGTAATAATCAGGCCAATCATTGTCTATAAAGCGTTTGCAGTGCATTGTCAGCTTAGGTAAAATTAGCCATTTCATGCATGCAATTGATTAAACCTCCGCTCCACCAGCTTATGAACTACTACCTGTTTACCTCACATATATCTATTACCATACTAAATTATAGCATGTCTAAAGTTTTAGTATTTGACTTTGCACATAAGCATTTTTTATGGATGTACTTTTACAATTTTACTAATGCAATTGATTGAAATCATCCCGATTTGATGAATGCATCCTGTTTGTAAAGTATCTATTTCTCTTATTTGTATATGTACATGTGGAGTTAAAGGGAATTGACGTGACCTGAAAAAGTAACTGCAACCAAGGATGTAAAATGTAACTGCTTCAGCTAGTAAAAACTTTTGAATGGACATCAGGTAGTATGCTCACGTTAAAATGCCATCGCCATCTTCGAAACTTATACAGGATATCGGAACTGCGTAATTCTTTAATCTGTGCACCTTTGTTGTCGTTTTTTTCAACCATGCAGTTGACGGAACCGCTGCAAGGACTGTAAAAACCGACTTAAATACACCGTCACACTCAACAACTACATCTTCACAAAAGTGTAACGAACTTTTAACTCGACTCGATCAATCTCCCTCGATCTTTTTCATTCATATTTATCATTAATAGTATCAATATCAATAGAAGAGTCCATATAAAGACGAAATAATTTAAATATAGCACCATTGTATTTTGATTACACCCTATATGAATCTTGCATTTTTGACTTTATAAAACAATTTCAACGCATACACATTGTTATAGAAGAACCGAAAAATAAATCTCTAGAAGGAAAGGATCAATCTAAATTTTTACTAATTATGAATACACCTTACCATCACCCTCATTATTCCAGCGTGAACTATATTTTATCAATGTGTTCATGTTTTTGAGCTTGTCCAGTTCATAGCCCTGCCACCATCATTCTGCTAGGGTCATCGGCAGCATAAAGGAATGCCGGACTGTGCATTACTTGTAGACAAATCTTTTTAAATTGCAAATTAGGACATTACTCTAAAGTTTTAACCAGCTGGCCAAAATCATAAAACTGTCGACGAATCATCTCTTTTGAAAAAAATCAATTCAGACCTGTATCGATATTATCTTAAGGAAAAATCCCTCTGACGTGAAAGAATTTTCTGATTTTTGACTTTGTCCAACAAAATTACCGATAAAGCCAAAACACCAGGTGTAAAGTAATGGGCATATTATTATTTTTCACTTCATGCATATAAAATGAGGGAGGGCTTTCCCTGATAACTGTTTAGATAAGAAGCATCATTTAGACATATGTTAATATTTTGTCACGTATTCGATACCAAGAATATTATAAAAATCATTTCAACACATACTTTGAATTCAGTACGTCATTTTTAAAGGTCCAATATAAAGACTATAGTGTTCAAGATTAGCTTAAGAATTCTTAAAAAAGTCTACGGTTGACCGTTATCCTGGAGAATCATTGTAGGCCTTTACATTGTTATTTATTATAAAGCCGTATCTAATGTTTAGCCAGGTGGCACGTGCGCTTAGAAGTCCTTTGTTACAGTTTACATTCAACAATTGGATTGTTGGAAGATGTAAAGTTTTTAAACATTGGTATCGTATCACACATATGAATAAACTGTTTTCGTAAAAGTTGGTCACAATACTACCTTTATGCTAGAGATGAACAGCACTGTTTTCAATTCGCTACTTGTGCTTAATAAGTGATGATTCTAGGTAAAAGACGACATTTTATTCATCTACAACATTATTACTCAAAATTCCCTCTATGATTCTTATTACAAACGCTCTCCTCTTGCATCATACCATCAATCTCTTGTAAGCAGATGTGATGGAATGCTGAATTGAAAAATGGTGTGACTTACTTTTCAGGACTCTTTTAAAAGCACTCTTTCTCTTTGGTTCCTTATTTGCACAGAGTATTCAAGTGTTGTGGACAGGAAATAATGGGCCTTTTAAGCAAGAAGTCCGCACCATTCTTCTGAACATGAGCTTATATGAACCTTGTACGTTGGCAAATACACAAGAAGATATCAATGGCACGCGACACAAAACGGAACGTAGAATTTTGTCACATATATTGAGAAATGTGTACCTACTTCCATGTCTCTGAATTTGTGAGGTGTGAAGAAAAATGAGTCAAGTCTAGGAGAGGAACATCTGCTACTCATTACAAATAAAATACATCAAGACTCTTCTTGCACAACAAGGCCAATGATCATTACAACACTTTTGCTTGCTGTCCCTTGTCCAAACAAGGGAAAAAATCGGAAATCGCAGGACAAAAATGAAGGTGGTGGACCTCCTCCCATTTTCTTTCTCTTCATTCATCTGCCATTCTCTATACTTGTTCCTTTTAAACTAAAATCTTAAGGATGCAACAGGCAAGAAGAAAAATTGAATTGAGCAGAGTGCAAAAGGACACGAGTCATGAAGTCTGGTGGAACGACCAAAAACAAGTTTGTCGGTTGACTAATAAACAAGCGTTGGACCCGGAAGCATCCGTTGTACAACTAAACAACATCTTTTGTTTGGAGGTGCTCAAGCTTAATGAGTAGGACAACATGTAAACATTCAAATTAGAGAAGCAGGCGCAAACGCTTTCCTATTATTACTCACTCAAGCTCAAAATGAAAAATAAGTATACTCAAGTTACTTAACTTTTCAGAGCATGCACTGCACTGCGCACATTTCCAAGAATGAGATAAACAAGCCAACACCATAAGTTACTTAATAATCATTAAAAGCTTGTTTCTCTCTTGTAAAACAGTTGCAAGCAACTAGGTTCATCATGATCACACAGTGCCTGCTGTTTAAATACGGTTTCCAGTAGATTTTTATTGCCGTTTCTCATTACATTACATTTAACATCATATTTTTTGGCCCTTCTGGCTTTAGTCATGGTTCACGCTGACACCCAGCCATGACGATTGTTTTAAAAAGGTAGTGATCACGATCACCATTATCCCATTCCTTTTCACCTTATTTCGAGTTTGACTCATTCCGGAATTTTATGGACATCATCTGTGTCATACATCCGAGCATACTTATCTGAACCCTGCTGATGAGCTGCTAATAAATAAACGTGAAAGACTCAACCGAAAAAATGGAATGGATGGATGAAATGGTTAAGGCTTGCCCTCGTGCTCAAGCCTTGTGTAATTCGATGTAATGTAATGTAACGCAATGAGTGAGTTTTGAAGCACATGAAACTAAAGGTTAAGGTTAAAAGCTGGAGCAGGTAAGTTAAGTGCTTAACATTATGAGTTTTGTAATATAATATCATGTGTTTAAGTGGTGATGATGATGAATCTAAAAAGGGGCAAAGAAAAAGAACGCTCATATTTCTCTTATGATGATGTAACGAGAAGGTGCATAATATTGTAAAATGTATAGCATTAGGTCATGCAATTTGGTGCCGTACCGAATCTGTAACAACCATGGGGCTCCCATGTGTACATTTTCCCTTCATGGAAGAAAGCAGTAAATTAGAATCATCCAGAGATCCAACATATATCTAACGTCCAACCTCCTTGTTTTGTTTCTTGCTCAACAACTGCTCCTGTGCTCATCTGCAAAAACAAGCAGGCTTCAAACTAGACTTATGGGCCTGGAGGCAAGTGGGCAGGAAAGGAAGCCAGGCAGTGCTTCATCATCATAATCATCATCGAGTATGGTACACGCTGTTTTGGCTCGGGCTTGCTTCTCTCCGTTTATTAGAGGGTATTTGGATGCACATGCATCATTACAGCTAAATTACAAACCGACACCTTCAATTTCATAACTCACAATTTTAAGATGGAACGGGAGGACCCTATTGTTTTTCTGTCGGCTTATTTCTTTCATATTTCCAATAGATACGAACAAGGGCCTTTGCGTTATGTTATATATGTTATTACCTGGTGAAGGAAAAGGCGTTATAAATGGATTTTATGAGAACGTTAACATATGCTTTCTCACCTTGTGATCGTCCTCATCTTGTAATATAGCCCACTACCACCTAGTCATCCAATTATTGTGCGTATGCGCCCATCAACTTTCTTAAATATATGTATTTTGCCTTAAATCAGCAGCAGTGGAGAGTAAGTGTAGCGCACCTTCTCACTCATCTCATTCCTCAAATTGCTTGTGCTAACCCTTTTTCTCTTTTTAAGTGAATTATGTGAAACTGAGCATATTGCCCTACTATGCTCCAACCAAGCACTTTTACAAGATGGTGGTTTCATGAGGTAAAAGTGAAAAGGGTTAATGTAAAGGGTTTACATTTACGAACAAAATATGTGCTTCTCGCTTCACAATCGTGTTGCGATATCTATAGGTGAATGATTCATTACTGAAATAAATCGACATGCAACAATTCATGAGATTTTTGTCATAATGTGTCGCGCTTGTTCCGGCAAAATCAAGAAAAATATTTACATTCGTTTTTTGCTGTATCCTAAGTCTGATATTAAATTAATGTGGATTGGAAAAATTACATTTATCCGAAGGTAAAGTCTGAGTGTAAAACTTGTCCACCTCCTCACAGTGTATCCTGAACAAGTGTGAAATACAACTGACTGAGTCACGATATAATAATGTTCGCGCTTCATCCATTCCCAACTGAAAAGGCAGGAGGATTATTTATTGATACCAATAACTCATATTAGTTTCCACTTTTTGCTCACTCGAAATCTGTTTTGCGCTCGCCCTGTTGTATTATCAAATCTTGTTTGGTTCGTCCATTCAAAAATACTATGCTTGCTTTGAAAATGAATTGGAAAAAACTTGGTACGTTATCATTGTCACCCTCGTCGTCTTCTACATTTTGTTTGGAAAAGGTGACGTGATAATACAATAATGGGAAGTCCATACTGGCTTTCAAAGGTAGATAATCATGATGGTTGGTATGGTGTGGTTATGTAACGTATTCTACTCTACAAATAGAAATCGTCATCATCATCATCACCTTGTCGTGATCATAACAGAAGATGAAAGGTGGACTCCTCAGGATCCAAAACTGCTACTGCTCATCACATGACAATGATTCAAAGCTCAAGCACAATCAGTTACGCACTCTCGAAGCTTCTGCGCTTCTCCCTCTTGGGATTATTATCACCTGCACCAAACTAAAGTGTGTATAGGCACCCAAAATGACGAAGGAAGACGCAATGCGAACAATGATGATGTAAACTTATGTAAGCATTTTTTTAAATTTATTGTGCCAAGATGAGTTGATGAATTTTTTTGGAAAGAAAGTTGAATTTAAGAAAATGGACTAGGAGGCAATATGCACGTACGCCGTAAGCCACTCACCAACTTCATAGTTGTCTGCAGTTTTTTCTTCATCTTTGCACCATTGACGATCAATGTAAACAAGAAGATGAATGAGCTTCGTCATTTTTCACAATATTTAAGCCACTATTGTGCTGCAATATTTTTCTGAATGGTTTGATGAATGGATTTTTAAGTTATATCAGATATCATCAGTATCGATTTTTAGTGGAGCAGACGTTTTGTTATTGTGGCTGGTGCCGCTTTGTCGTGTGTATGCAAAAAACGGTCATTTATCCTGATAAACAGGAACATGAGCCAAGAGAATATTATAAAGTAAAAGAAAAGATGACGATAACAATTCATTACCACGCATACATATATAAGGTTGAAGCAGCTGTATGAAAATGCTAGTTGGTCCACATAAATGATTGTTTTCTGTACACCAAGCACCCAAAAGTATTGTAAACTTAATGCTCCAAACTTAATCCAACGCATGCCCAACCCAAAAAGCAATAATATTGGATTACTTCTGTACCTCTGCATTCCCAACGCACATCTCTGTTTTTTTTGCTTGCCACGCAAGTGCCAAAGCGGATGGATATATTATGTGATGTGATCCTTTTGTTTACGTTGATTTCATTTGCTAGCCCATTCACCATGCATGCCACTCATTTGAGCGGCTGCCACTCTACTCTACGAGCTTGATGATGCACATTTACGCAAGTTTTTACAGGTTAATAAATGTACAAGGTGATTGAGAAAAAGGGAGCAACGTTTCGTAAGCTTATTAAAGCTGGTAGGGTGAGAGATGTGAATGTAAATGCTTCAAAATATATTGATGTGTTCGTTGGTCGTGTTGTACTAGTTATCAGTGATCATCAGTGGTTTCACCTGGTCAACAAAATTAGGCATGGGCTCAAGCTCAAGCCTCCCTATTTTCTATCAATCATGGCCATTACGTTGCAAGTCTTTTTAGGCTCCTGTCATTGATGCCACTGAACTGCACTGCATGCTGCAACCGATCATGATGAAAGTGATGCACTACCGACTGCATTGTGTTGCAGGCGGATGCATGCATGCAGTCGTCAGTCAGCAACGAAATAAATAGCACAGAAAAAAACAGATAAATGGACAAGAATGGGTAACGGTAATGGGCGGCTATTGAATTATATTGAATGAAAGTGAGGGTGCGAGCCAGAGCCAGGTTGCTTTCGCTTATCTATCAAATATCCTGAGCATGACTGGTACAGTAGTATTTAACAATGTGAGTAACAAAAATGGTAGTGGGGCAATGTAATATGCTAATGTATTTGGGTTTCGGAGTTTAATGAAGAAACTTGAGAGGAACAATTTCTAATTTTACTTACCGAAAAAATTCGTTGCAAAAGACGACCACGCTTTAAATTATGCTTGCTCATTGGTGAGCTCCACATGCAAGGTAATTTGCACCCATGAAATCAGGTTTCCGGATCACCAGTCCTGTCATCGAATTCAAGCTAAGTTCCGCTCTGTAATTGGAAGATGAGTCCTCAAAAGAAAGACAACAGGAAACCCGTTGATTACTATCTCATATTTTTATACTTGCTCATCCACGTCTTTTAAATTTCAACACCTTTCACTTACCCCTTTAAAATATTAGCACAATAGTACTACCTCATCATGGATTCCATCCAACTGTTTCACGGAACGGTTATAGCGATTTAATTTGAACTGGGTTCCAAGTATTTTGTGAAACACAAGTGGGGGCTTTGTCGTATGGAAATTGCATCAACCCATTATAATTTTAAATATGCTTGAAAACTCCTCCAGATGTTCAATGTTTGCTAGCATTTATATACATTTACGACGGAGAGACGAACGAGTAAATTTAGTCGGATTATCTTGCAAATCTTTACTACCAGCTTAGACAAATCTTTATAAGACTACCGCCACACACGTGCGTGTACCTGCATTTACAAATATTGATAACAACTTCGAACTAGAATATCAACAAATGTAAAATCATAGAGAACCATAATTTACGGAGATATGCAAATCAATAGAATGGCATTATATACCTGTTTTATTTTGGTTAAATTGGGCAAATTGTGGGATTTTTTTACACCAATTAACTATTTTGATTGTAATATATCCCAACAACCACCCAAAGTAATGATCTACAACTGTTGTAAAATAGATAAAAGTCTAATAATAATTTTGTTGACTGCGAAGTTTACGTCAACCTAAAACACACATTTGACCATCATCTCTTCCAAAACAGTATAAATAAATTACAATTTACGACTACAACCAAAGTAAAATATTAGTTCTCCGTTCTCTTTTAAGTGTCAAAGCCAAGGGTCAAGGTGTCACATTATTATTCAACATTTTCTTTTTACATTCGGAACTTTACAAGAGTGATGATTAGAATAAGTGATATGATTTATAACCCTCACATCTGCATTTATTGACAGCTTTGTTGTCATTTTTTCCTTCATAAGAAATATCTACAATGATTTGATTACATACATTTCCCACCTGACTATAAAAAACTGATAACAGAAATGATATGATGATGACAGCTAGAAGCAGCCCACCTGGTTTATTTCCCTAAGAAGATATGCAGTTTATTCGTTGCTGCAGGTCATACATTAACGATAAGAATGAATGAACCATAAAGCTTGTTATATTAAAAAATTATATGAAAATCATACACCATATTGATAAAGTAGGTGTAAACTGAATAATACTCAAATTGGGATAATTTAACGTAATCTTTATGATGCCAACCACAAGTAGGCAAGTGTGTTTAGTGATAATTTTAGGGAGATGTGGTCACCTTCATCAAATCAACCATTAGTGTAGGTTGAAATCTTGAAGGAAAACTATGGATGAGTATGGCTAACGGTTAAAATTGTACATATGTTTGTCGTTGTGGAATTGTCAATCATTTTATTTTTTTATCGGGCCCGTCTGTTGGAAAAGTGCCGTAATAATAATAGATCACCGGAGATGAAATAACTGTACCTCGTCGATTTAGACAAACTTACTTTTTAAAAGGCTGATGCTGCTTGCTCCAATACACATACATTTCCTGGAGCGGCTTTTTCTATACTCGCTCAAGGCAACACTTTACACTCCAAACACATTTTGAATGGAAAGCGAAAGCCTGAGATAATGGGAAAGAGCAGAATGAGCATTGCATTGTTGACCAATATGATACACATACCGAAAACCTACATTAACTGAAAAAAATTGGTGTCGGTTCAAGACGAGACGGAACAATATTAGTTCCAGAAAGTGGAGGCACTCATCATCAAATATTATACAAAGGGAGCAAACCACACCTCAGAAAAATATAAGAGCATGAAATAAAAAGTTTCAAGGTTCTGTAAATAAAAAGTGTATGCATTCATCCATATGCCATAATTTTGTATGAATTTATCTCAGTATTTGAGGTGCAGGTATTCATTCAATGAGATTTAAAATTTTAAATGCTAGACAGCCAACAGATATAACGTTATGCAAGCAAACCATTTTGTTTTCTTAAAAGATTCGGAAAACAGAAAGGAAAAATGTGTGTATGACCTGTTGACGTCTTATATAATAGACAACCTTGTTACCTTTTCCCTCTGGCTTAAGGTCAACTATCAACAATCAATATCATACTTTACCTTCCTTGTTCACTGTGCCAGAACAAATCATCACATTTTTTACAAGAATTGGGTGCTGTTCTGATAAAAAATATATATAATATTTGAGTTTATGCCCAGGGTAGGCTGACTCAAACATTATTATCTTGTCTAAGTTGTAATGTAATGGATACCTGTGAATAGATAATGTGAATATCCGCCGAGTCCTGATCAAACACACATTCAGTTACGCACACACCGACCATTAATGTCGCTCTCCTCTCATTTCTTTCATTTTTACCCTATTTTATTGTGGTCTTCAATCCTTTTTTCTGTGATATTTTCTAAGTCATCCGGAAAAGAGTAAAAAATCAACCATGATGCCGAAACAGAACCCTTTTAAACTTTTTGGGAAAGTAAAAGAAAGAAAGACATTCTTAAATAAAAATCTTCAGAAATCGGAACAAGAAAGATTTTTTTATCTAAATCTCCTTCTTACTTTACCGACAAAAATAGCCGCTTCTTTAAATAATGGAAAGAGCTGTTCTGTTCCCAAAATGGGTTCAAAAACTTAAACCACTCTTTTAAAGGACAGTTTGTCCCGTCAGTGAGTTTTTTATCATTATTATTACATAACCCCTTTCGATTTGGTTGTCTTGTTTGAATGTCTACATGTGCGTTGCGCATCATGCACAAGAAGATAAAATTTACGGTGATAATGGTAATGGTAATGTGGCCATGGTCATGATCATCACAATGGTCGCAGTCTTTGGTGAAAGAGACGGCTTCATTTTACTGACTAAACTCATGCTCAGGAAACTCAATCAGGCGAGGCGATGTAACCAGACCCCAGAATTGGTTAGCCGAGCTTGCTTATTTACATGCTAAAAATCAGAGTAAATTGGATTGGGGTAAAATCCAGAAAAGGGTGAAAAAGAGATTTAAAATGGAAAGATCGGAGTATAGATGGAGATGGGGATAATAGGATGAAGAAATGTGATTTTGATAATGTGGAAGGATTTCGTTTGTGACTGGAGAAATTTAAATGGATTTTGGGCATTTCTTGGAATAAACGGAACGGGGGGAAGGATGTTGTAAAGTGGATTATAATATCTTGGAATGGGAAAAACGGAATTTCGAACTTTTTTGCTAAAAGACAGCAGCGATCACTAATGGCATCAAGAATAGCAATGGTGATTTTTTTTTACATATAGTACCATTATACGTTGAGTGTGATAATTTATGAAGGGTACATGCTGTTTGATACACGTATCTAGACTGGAAACATTTTGATATAATTTCCACACATAATACATTTGGTGTGCAAGATCTGCGACATATTCGTATTGCAAATATTTATACGAACACTCTTTATAAATTTTAGGGTGTCCAAACTAAATTTGAGTCATAATGAAATTTGGAGTTTGTGAGTTCGGAGTTATTACGATCATCGTATGTCTTCATCTTTATGCTTGCTACACGAAATGTAGAATTTCACGGCGACAAACTCTATACTATACCTGCGTAATGTTTAAATTCGTCACCATATCGGTGTGATTAAGGTCATCAAATCAGATTGTTCATGGACAGTTCTGACCCTACATATACTTTATATACTCTACGTGCCAAGAAACTAGAATGCGGGCAAATGTGTCAATTGGAGTGTGCGCGGTACATGCATAGAATAAAAAAATTAATGTATTATGCTTTTTGTGGTACCTAAAATGTTTCGGATTTGCTTAGATTAATATAAATAATACAGAATCGGCTTGTTAAAATTTGTTGCCAGCTAATGATAATGATGATGTCAAGATCATAGCTTTTGATATTTTATAGAATGGATTACATGTTAATGTGCTAACAGCTAATCCCCACATACTACATGATCATGGTTTGCATAATATCAAATGGATCTGGCCAGACACCGATTGTTCTTTTGCAGTTGACAATATTTGCATCTTTGCCGTGCTGAGGATCATTACTGAAACGATTTGTCAAAAGTTGATGGCAAGTTATGAGTATGAAGTTACAACAATTATCCAATAATTTTTCATCTACAATATCATCAAGTTGATTAATGATGTATTGATGGAACACTAATCATTTTATGAGAATAACCATCAGCATAATGTTCAATTCAGGGTAAACTTTTTATACATATATGTAAATATCATATGTACCCTTAAAGGCAACATAATACTCATGTTTCCCAAACGTAAATGAGGAGGTAATATGTGTTTTTACATGGGATGTTGACAAATATGAAAGAGCAAGCCTTAAGCAAAGCTAAATAAACAACAAGTTTCTTTCTCTTCAGCCATAAATGCTGCAGCTTCTTCCAAGGATCAAAGATCATCCACCACCACCCAAACAGCGAATCGAATGGTAAAATGCCGATACAAATGAGCCGTTTCCAAAATACAGGGACCTCCGCTGAGAATTTTCATATGAGAACTTCTCGTGTTCATACTTATAGCATATGTAGTTGAAATTTGGGAATAACTAGATATTTCAATATTCTCTGGTCAACAAGAATTCATTCTTGTGTAAAGAAATGAACAATCTTGCAACAAGTTGTCAAACTTTTATTTTCCTATGTTGTTAAAAACGTCTCTGACTAGCAGATTATTTAAACCTGCAGATGATCTGTAAGAATATTTGTATCATACTGGAAATTCCAAATGGGATAATTGCAAAAGTAATATTTAGTAGTCTGAAAATCCGAAATTCCTTAACCTAAAGATCGCGAACCCAAGCAGACCTACGAGACGTGGCACAAATTTCCTTTATGTTTTAATTCATAAAGTCGTCAATAAACCTCAATGCGTATAAACATCAACAGTTTCATAATTTCATACATTTGATTTTTTTCAAATCACCATCTTATCGTATTCCCCCTTTGCACGATTAAAGCACGACAAGTGAGAGTACCAAAAATAGTCTAAGTTTCAAATCTCATTCACTGCATGATATGCTGCACTTGCAGATGTTGTTCTGTCAGTTAACTGCTTTTACTTATGTACGAGTTATATTACGACTACCATGACTTACTTAACTTTCCAACTGCTACTACTGACTGATTGTGAGTGAGTTGTTCAAGTTGTGAATGCAGATGATTGACTGATTATATGGTAATTTTATGGTTCAGTAGATAATGAGTGTCCACAATGGGATGAGAGCTTTTCAATTCTTGAGATTAGCCCTTATAAGAGTAGCTTCATTTTTATATAAACTGATTCTCTTTGATTATTATTATTTATTATTATCACAAGACATTTATACGTCAATCATTTCTATGATAGAGAGTGAAAACCAAGAAATCGATATTGTTCACCTGAGTTCTACATGTTTAGTTGGTAATAAGGTACAGGTAGAAAAACTTAATCTCAATTGCTGTTGGGATAATGATGCTGATCTAGTAAGCAAAAGGCAAACTAGAAATCTTAAGCCTGTGCTATTCTTTGCGTTGGTAAAGAAGCAATAATGATAGACAACTGAAAGAGACTTGTACAAAACATCTTAAACACAACACAATACAACCCGTCCATTTAATAACTTCCTTCAAATAATATTTTGATGGAGCATTCTAAGAAATGTTGGGTTGGGATAGAACAAATTGAAAATACAATTTGTTGATTTAGATTTGTAGAATATATCCAAACTTATACCCCTCAATACGTATTTAACATTTCAATAAATATAACCAACTCTAATGAGACTGATGAACAGATGGATCTGACCTCAGCTGTATTTTATACCAAAATCATAAATTAAAATATCACCGTATATGTTTGACTTGTAATTACAAACCATGAATTAATGCATTTGTTGTGAAACAAACGTTTGTTACCCATCATGTCACGTACAACAAGTTACATACATATTGTGCATAATGAGATGTCGCCAGCCCAATGATTTTGACAGCTATTAGGACAGTTCGAATTCCCGAAATGTGATTAAAGACAGAGGAGGGAAAAGGGATGACGGACAAAATCATGAAAATTAGATTAGTTGTTTGTTTGACGCACCGCTTCAGTGACAACTTTGCGTATGTTCCATTCACGTTAGGTGTAAATTTTGGTTTCAAATGCGTATTATGTGTGAGAAAATAAAATTTTCCCAAGATACGCTTCAAATGTTATATAAAATTGTCCATTCACCAAATTCACTTTACGTGCGTTCCAGCAACACGTACAAAGTGATTCAGTGAATTTGTCGTTGACTGTCATCCTTCAACATGGTTATGCATACTAATTAGGTATATGAAATGAATAACCACTGCTGCTGTGCATGCTAACATGATCCAAGAGGAGATCAAAACTGATTTTATGTAACTGTTGCATGCTTAATGGGTAAGGGTTTAGAAATGGATCTGTATGTAATATGTAAAACGTGAATGTTTAAGAACATGCTACAAATTTGAATACAAGTAATGCATAATAGGCAGTACCTGATTGAGATTATTGCTCCGGATCTGAATATATTAAAAATTGGTTTAAGAAACCATATAATCATGATATGCGGTTTCATAAATGTGTTAAACCATGGGAAATTTTATATGTATTTATTATTTTAGTTTCGATTAACGCTACTTAATAAAATCATATTATATTCTAGCTTGTATTTACAACTATGACAGAATTCAAATCTACAGCTATCTAGGTGTTTCTACTGCTTAGTTATTTTTTGTTGATCGTGAAGAAATGACAGAAAAAAAGTTCATTCCCCGCTCAAATGAACGGTCACGTAATTTGAGTAGGCAAATGAAGAACTTTACATTATCTGGACAAAGAAATGAAAATTTGCATATTATGAAATACACCATATTAACAACCCCGTTATATTTTCAAGATGAGCCTAGTATTATCATGGCTGCACTGCTATTCAAAGAATGAAAAGAGAACATTACGTTACGATGATGATCTGAAATAACAGCATCCAATTTATGTGACCTTCTCTTCTCTTTGAGAAAGATCTTCACCTTCGCTTTTTTAAATGTATGCACATGTATGTACATTTCTTCACACGAGCAAAAAAACACAACTGGGCTTTGAAGGAAACTGATAAAAAAGATGAATCAAAGAGCTTACGGCTGATGTAAACAACCCGCCGTTTGAGTCTGCTCAACATATTCATAAAATTATAATAATCCACTAGCATAAATTATTTCCTTAAGGAAAATGAAAGGAAAAGGGAAGAAGTAAAAAATTGGATCCGTTTTTGAAACACTAAAGTATACATTTCCACTACACGGGCTATTAGCTCGGAGTAAACAAACTTGAACTTGGATCTGATCATGGTGAAGATGATTCATGTGGAATAAAGGGCTTTGACGAAGAACCATGTATATTTTACGCTATATCCTATGAACAAAAGATCTCATCATCATATAAAAAACGGCTGCTAAATAAAAATGCAGTAATTTACGTTTTCGCAGTGTGTGCGCAGTGCAAACACCATAAAACATGACGGACCGGGACTTGTACTCATAAGGCCACTTCCATTCACAGTTATAATCAGTATGCTGGTCAGGATGAACGTATATATTTCGTATTCCATACACTTGACGAGCGAAATGAATAAAAATGGAAAGGGGAGCTAGTCGCGCACTTTATACAAAAATTTATATACCTTCAGTTCACAGAAAGGTTAAAAAAGATTAGTGCACACACGAAGGAAATGGAACAAAGGAGCATGTGGAGAAATCATCATTGAATAAAAGATGATCATCCTGGAGCCTTCTCCTTTTTGCATGAAGTCTTCCCTATCATAATAGTACCTTCGAGAAATTTCGGTGTAAAGGTGCACCCATGCATATGATACCTTTAGTTTGTGTCATGGGAAAACCGGTGTGGTGTGATTCATTTGTAGGTAAATCATCAGAGAGAGTAAGACAAATATATTTATTTCTCGTAAAACTGAAGACCCCTTCCATTCAAAGTCTCATGAACTGGATCTCTTCCTTCCTCATTGTAATGAAAATCTCGACTTGCATTTTTCCCAGCTATGGATCTCTGCTCAGGCAAAAGTGATCTCCGTGATGCATAATAATAATATATACCTTGCATGCCTTAATGCCCACTTTGCGTATAAAAAAGGTTAATAATTCAAGTAGCACTGGCTTTGTGTGTGTGACTTAAAGTAGTATTCGAAGCAGGAGGTAAAATTCGGAATGAGAAAAAGTCAGTAATAATGCTTTGAGCAAACTGGCTTTAGTCTTGGATACACCTTATTGCATAAATCACATTTTTAGGGGAGACTACTATTTAAACAAACGGAAAGTCGAGGAGTCGTACATTTCATTACCTGCACGGTTTTAACATTTTCTCAATGCAAGAAATTAAACTGTTACTCGGTAGATACGACGAACATCTATGCCACTGAAGTAATGTTTATTGCAAGGGAAATGAAAATTATTGAAGGTTTAATGATTCGGAACATGAGAATGTCAATACATTTCAATAGAACTTATTTATATAATTTATAGCTACTAGGTGATAATCAAATAGTTTTGCTTGCGTTGAAGTCAAGAACAATTCTGTGCCATAATGCCCCTCTGCTTTAGAAGGTTACGTGGACGTCACCATTTCATCCATGAGCTTATTTTTAATAAAAATTTACGCAACGAAGATCGTTTTGAATTGATACCATAATTTGGATTGACAGGCCTAGCAGGTTTTGTGTTCCGACAAAATCTAAACTCGTGGAAGGGCACCTTTCAAGTTTCATATATCGAGGCCAAAATACGCAGAAGTGTAAAGGAAAAGTTTTGCCAATACAGCAAAATTATTAGTTAATCTAGATAGATGAACTACCTTCCATTTTGTGTAGGTGTTGAAAAACCACAGTGCCACGTGTTAGGCAGGAAAATTTGAAAAAAAATAGATCACAGTAGGTATTTATATGTTGAAAACAAGTTTATCAAAACATTGATGACGAAAGCGAATAAGTTGGTGAATTGTAGAAATGAATGATCATTGAATTCGTTTTACGTTAAATCAGCTATAGCTAATTATGAGCTATTTAAAAGTTTAAATTCAAAAAATTTGCCATATTCCGAAGAGAAGAAGTGTGAAGGTAAAATTATCGAGTTTATATAATGATATCAAAATGGCGAAATCACGTTTACTAAAGCATGACAATTACAAGAGTTCCTACGAAGTAACATATTGGCAAATAATTTATGAGTTGATTTGTACATAGTTCTAATTTTTTATTGCATTAACTACCACTGGACCTTTAATATTCAACTGTCTACGTACGTATTTATGTTAATGTTATACTTTGCGCTTATCAAATGATGAAAGACTTGTTTTCAGAGTAAAAAAACTTGATTTGACATTTTCTGCCAGGGTGAGATTCACAGAAAAATGTCACATAAATGCTAAATTGTTTTGGATTTAAATAACTAGATCGCTATCTGGATAATTTATTGCAATATTGTACTGTGCAATTCTTTATACATCCAAGCTAAAAAGTAATAAGCTATCCTCTACGGTCTCCTTTCATGTGATGAAATTGACATGATTTTTGAGACTTGTTCATTGTCACATTGTTGGCAAATAGTTTTTCAGAAAACGGAGCATTTGAAAACAGCCAGTACAGGAAAGAACCTGCATGGTAGTTACAGCATTAATAATTCGGTGAATCCATATCAGGCCCATCAAAACACTCGCACGTTCCTTCATCACTCAAAATCCAGATGTCATCATCTTCCTGATTATTATGTCACGTCAGACAATTCTCAAAATGCTAAAAGTGTCAAACGCATTGATGCTTGCTCAATCCAATCCAACCAGTGTTACGTTACACCTTCCTTCGAAGCAGCCAAGTACATTCTTATCAATCTAGTAGGCACGAGCTACTCCTGTCATGATATGAGCAACAATTCTGAGTATACAGTAACTTTCCTCTTGAACAGGAAATGTGAACTCAACCAATGTCTTGAGACTTAAGAAATTGCGTTGTTGCTCTGTGTCGCATTCATCCATTTTATAAAAAAAATTGGCATGTCCTATAAAATAGCTTCCTGTGGGAGGGAAAACATGTGAGCAACAAGTGAACGAACATACATGACTTGACATTATCAGATTCTAAACCACCTTTGCACTCACTGTGCTGCATTCTTGAATTCCTCCCATTTATGTTTGTGTTATACAGATTGTAGGTAACTACTAACTTCTCAAACCAACGAATTTGAAAGCTTACGATTTGATGCTGCAGATAATTCACACATGCGTAATATATATCCACACTTGATTGAAAATGAGTCATTATTGCATAAGAAAACTGCCCACATGTATAAATCTGTTCAATGTATTATTTTTCATCTCTGGTAGGTGTCTTGTGGCCGTGGTGTGCGGGGTTTTATTAATATAAATAATTTAGCCCATTTTAGTAAACTAATAACTTATTAGTAATAAGAATCGTGCAGTTTTTTACTTATCGGATATCCGGTTCTAAAAAACTAAACTTTGTTTTCAACCACGGTATCTGACAAAACTCCATAATGCATTATAAATGTGAAATACTGCTAATTCTCCTGCTAATCTGATTCTTTTCAGTCGGCCCGAGCGGAGCAGGCGACATGCAAAGTAGACTCTTAGAAATTATAATGTATTTGAAATACAGTATTTCTTTCGTCTGTGAATAATTTTGGAGGGATTTTTTCTCTCCAGTGTCTCCAATCCTCGCGACAAACATAACGTATTCTATTTTACAAACCATAAACTTATTATCAGGTTGCACAACCATCAACGCATGACATTGTGAATTGAGCAAACATTAGTTTTATTTGATTTATAATGTTATTCAGTGATCATCTTGCTGCACCATACCAGCAAAACGTAAGAATAAGAGTTATTATGATCATCATCAGTCAATTCCAAGGTTTTTTGTTGTTTGGGGGCAAAAAAATGATTTTGAAAGGATAATGTTGTGACGGAACAATAAAATTTTCATAAAATCTCAATTCATTATCCATTGTAGTGATTGATTAGCATATTATTTATATTCAAACTGAAGAAAAGTGGAATAAAAAAGGTTTAAAATTTTGTGGGTTGTTGTTTTGTACTTTAAAAAGTATACAAACATATTTATACGTGTTCCTCAGGCAAGATATCATTTTTGTATAATTCAATTCAATATTCTGCCAATGAAGCTTTCCCTTTCCGCATCATTTCAGACCCATTTTTTGTACGGTTGTCAATAGATTGATTTTTCAACGGACATTTCGATAAAATATTGAGTCTTAATGATGAAAAGAGCCCATTATTTGTGCTCATGTGTGATTGCATTGATGGAGATAATTGAAAAAATCATAATGCTTTCGTTTCAAGCACCTTTTTTATACCAATAAAAATGTTTCATTAGGCCAGGGCCACAAGGATGGAGAGATATTTTTTGCTGATTGAGTTCGGTGTCGGCCCTCCAACCTTGCTTGCTTGTGGAATTTTTCAATAAAAAATCATAATAGATATTTTTTGCACTTTGCATCATCCACGTCCATATTTACATTTGATCATCAATATACCAAAAAAATCATTATTTACGCGTATTAATACTTATGAAAATTATGATGGCCATTAAGTAATTCTTCAGCCCGAGCAAGTTCTTTTGATCAGGCTTTCTGTACTTCCTTCTGTCCATCATGAAGAATACTTTGTAGAGAGCAGGGACACAACTCAACATTGAGCCACCTGGTAAATAAAGCACAAGACCATTAAAACCTGTCGTTAGAAAGGAAAAAATTCAATAAATTCCAATAATGAATTTTCAAGTGAGATGCATGAAAAATCTGAGGTACAAATAATAGCACATTCCTTATCACATTTCTTTGTATTGCAAGAAGGGCAAAAAAGTGAAGACGAAGAAAAAAATATGTGCCACAAGACCTTTGACACATGTAGCATGTAACTACACCTTTGGCTTGCGTCTAAAAGATCATCAGCACGATTAATAACATCATTTCTAAGCAGGAGCAGTAGCACAGTCAAATAATCTGTTGCATAAGCAGCTGAAGACAGACCTTCTTTGTGACTTTGTTTATAAATGAATGTTTTGCGTTAACAGAGAACTTTTCGTAGAAGACAAGTGGGTTTGGCTTGCATGATAGTTGGTAGGATTGGATTGGAATTTGTGATCATCACATCAAATACACATATGGGCTACAGGTGTGCAATGCTATGGTTTGTATGTAGAACCGAACATGTGCAGTATTATAATACTTCGTTATAAAAGATTTTCTTTGGATTCTGGAGGAAGGTGAGTTTGTTTGTCAAAAGACATAATGTGACAATAGCATAGTGTCGAGCATGCAAACATCTATCTTGTTTTTTCTACATTTTCTTGAAAGTTTTGACAAAAGATGCTATTTTTCTGACTTTCCAGCCTTTTGGAGTATCGATATATCAGGTTGAATAGAATAGAATCGAGTGAAAAAAATCTTTTCTGCTTCATTCACAATGAGAATGGAAGATTTTTTGGGAGAGAAGCAGGAATTTCTGGTTGTCGATTCACAAAAAAAAATCTAATGGTTGTATTTTGTAAAGTTAAAACAGATTTATTTATTTTTGTATAAGTATTAATATTTTATATTGAAAGTAGATAGAAACTCTGAATGGAAGTCCATTTTGAAGTATAGCTAAGAGCCGTTCAGTTTCAGTGCGAAATCATTCATTTTGCACATTTCTGAATTGAGTTGACCAACAGCTTGTCAAAATAGGCAAATCTGAGGGTAACAGCTAAAAGTAAAAAAAGGTTCAAAAATCTATTATTGTTCTTGAGCAAGGGACGAGTAACCAAAGTCGTTGTAAGATTTTTAGAGAAACAAGCTTATTCCTTATTCCCTTGTCTCATAAAGGGATTGCCGCCTTGGCCAAAAAGAAAGGGTCCCATTCACAACTGAATTATTCATTCATATCAAGTTTTCTTTGATTTTCAGTACGTATCCAAATGGAATACAATTGACCAGACCAGCGACCCTTTCTCGAAGGGTTAGATATTATTTCGTTTTCACATGTCATTTCAGAAACCACTTGCTTAGTCATACTTGTCTTTAAAAAATAGCCTGCTTTGGGATTTTGCTCCACTAAAAGGTTCTCCTGTCCAGTCCAGTCAACTTGATACGTTTAACATGTTTTAAGCTGACCAGATGTGCAACAAGTCAGTTTTTTCAGGTATTTAAATCAAGTCTATCCCTGGCAAAGCCATTGACTTTCCCTCGGTTTGCCGTCCACTAAAAAAATGGGCTACGTTACGGACGACTTGAACGGGACATTTTGAAAACTTGTTTGCATTGTTATTATTCAGTTTGAACGGTCTTCCATGTTCATCCTTTGATGAGTCATATTATATTTTTGTTGTTGCTAATAATAAACCAGAGTTTTCTTACGTTCACGTATGCTTTTCTACGCACAATCTACTTACGTACGTGCTTTGGCTGTCAAGGTTTGCTTAGCCAATGCTCCTATTATGTACACAAATGCTCCAAATTTTATGACTTTTCCTCTCCTATAGATTGCGGTTTAACCTTCTTAAGTTTCTTTTCATGTCATTGTCAAGTCAAACCTTGAAATTCTTCACGTTTTATATATCATGAGCACATTGTGCAGCTAAATGAAACGGTCAAAGTGACTTTTTTTATAGATCACACCAAAAGAAATCCAATCCAATTGTCCAGCCAGGTTTCCAAACACCATCTGCAAAAAAGGTGTAATAATCATCGGCTACTTATTAAAATGTTTGAGTGCATACGAGATGAGATGAGTGACTGATGTAAGTCACATCTTGAATGGGACAATAGAGAACAAGAACACGTCACAAAAATAGGTACACAGCTGGGCGAGAATAAAGCTCATCTCGATCTCATGTGCACAAGGGATTACGCAACATTATGATTTTCTTTTCTTCTCCTTCTTTTCTCAAGAGAGAGAATATAAATGTTTGAAAGAATTAGTCAGATCTGCGCAATAACCAGCAGCAGAAATTTTAAAGGAGATCGTGAGCAAGTCTGTAACGCGTCTCCTTCCAAATCATTATCATAGTCTGGGTTTGGATCTTCAAGATCAATGAGAATTTCTAGAAACAACGTCTTAGAATAGAAAAAATTGCTTACCCAACAACAATTTTTTTTATTTGATGTGATCTAGAGCAGAGATTCTTCTGTTCCATCATGCATGTCGCCATAATAATGGTAATATTATATGGGGGTTGCATCATTTGCGGCTGAAAGTGATGTAAGCAACCTTAAAATGTTGATGCTCATTCACCTCATAAATAGAACTTCCTGTGTGATAAACATTTTATGAAAGTTTTTCGCAATCTTTCAATTTCATTTATGCAATCAGCTCATAAATTCATTCATAATAAGTTGGACTGTGGACACACAGACTTGGGGCGTTTTGAAACAACCCCTGGTTCATTCCACCTTTCTTAAAATCCTTAGCTTCTTTTGGACTTTGACTTTGGATTAGGATTTTGAAACACTGTAAAAAAGGTAACGGGGAGAAAGAAAAGTTGAATTTGTAATGAGTCATCATGCCTTTACTTGTCTCTCCTTGCTTTTCAACAGTCCAGCCAACACCTTTTCCTCACACCGAGAATAACAATAGCAGGTAATAATTTCATCATAGAAATATTATTGAGTGCATTGGTGATGATTGTGAGGTGGCAGAAGTTCATAAAGATAAAGACATTGATTGTTCACTTCACACGTTTGTATTATGGGTATATTCGAAGGATTTTCAAAGGCTGAAAGTTTTAAGGATTAAGATGACAAGGGAAAATGACATGACAGGCAAAATCTCCTTGTTTTTACCTTTCTACTACGCACTAGCGCAGGTACTAGTTTAATGAAAGGTGTCATTGATACCAAAAAAGAGAGACAATTAAACAAGGAACGACAACCAACCCTGTAGCTAGCACAGACCCCATCAAAAACACTTTACATTCGTTTGGTTTTATGGCAAGTATGCTTCAATCATGAATGTTAAGAGTTAAATGAGTCATTCCAAACTTTTCTCCTCAAAAAAGAGTACGACACCTTAAAAGTAAAAACCAAAACCGACGACAATGAAGGGACAAGGGGCAAACCATTAAGCGGATTTTTTCTCACGTTTTACAGAAATATCACATAATACATGCCTAATGTTCACCTTTACCAAAAAATGGGAAAAAGGAGAATCCACGAAAAATGTAATAAATGAATGAATGCTCACATACCTACACTATTTTTAGTGGTTTTTGTCAATAATAAATTTCAAGTTCCACTTGGCATCATCGGCATGAAAAGCGAAACGGTATGGGATGAAATGAATTGATTATCTTGTTTCAAAGTTTTTGCGTGTATAACATCATACACAACAACTGTGTCCAGTGGAAGGTTTTATTTTTGGGTTGAAAACACGCATATTATGCTCCTGTCATAAATAAATGGATGAAAGCCTTTTAAAACTTTAAAAGTGCTTAAAGCACACTCAATTCGACACTTTTAGCATCATTTCAAGCCAAAACTATTTCCCTCCGCTCAATCTGCACTGTACATTATAAATATGAAAGAAAAAGTTTATGGGGTTCTTCAACATGTTTTTCTCACCAAAAAGTGGAACCTGCGTATTGGAAGTATTGATGTTGCTCTTTTTTATTATGCGTATGCATGCTCACACACAGTCTGAGAAGAGAACAGCCATCATTCTCAAAAAGAAGGAAAATAAAAGTATTTTGGGGAGCAAAAAATAAAACTTATATTAGCATTTCAATGGGCAAGTGAGCAAACAGACGAGACAGAGAAGAAGAAAGGAGAGACGGAAAGGAAATAAAAGACGGAGAATTTTTGGTTGCGAAATGTTAGCAATTTTATGACCCTTTAGACACACTAGCATCACCGTGTGGTGACGACGTTGACTTGTCACTCCAAAGAAGATATGTGGCCACTTATAATGGTGGTTTCCCGCAGGTTGGAACGGAGCATAAAATAAGATTTTTGTTTGGAAAAGACGAAAAACTGAGGAAAATACCTATGGACATCGAGATCATGTATACTATGTTATTTTTTAGAGACTGAAAATAGAAGAAAGAAAAATATCCCTGTAAAATCTATCATCACAAATGATCTCATGGGATCTTTATGAGAAAATGCCAAAAACATGTTGTTTCTTGTGTACTTAGGCTTTTACGAATGTTGCATGTTTGCTATAAAATGAGTGAGACGCTGGGCGCTTTACGCGTACTTAGCTTTCATTTTGCATCATTTGGTGAACCAAGTGGCATTTTTATTTCCTTTTTCTTCAACACAATAAAAGTCAGAGGAGAGGAGACGTCTAGTTCTAGTTCACTGTGCTAAGGAGAGTTTCCGGTAGGAGTTATATCAGTCCGCGTGATGTGGCCGTGGTGGGTGAAGATTTGGAGTTGATGATGGCTCCGTAAAATGAATAGTAATGCTTGTGCGCTTCGCTTTTATGTGCCTAGTTGGACTTGTTTACTGTTTTTACAAGTCTGATCTTTTGCCCTGATTTTTGCTCTTTCTCCAAGGATATCCGACAACACTTAAATAATGTTCTTTTGAGCTACCTCCAAATAGCCACCCGGCTACACCTCTAAAACAACCGAATCATCCGAAAATAGGAAATTGTTCATAAACCGCAAAATTCTTGAGCGTAAAGTGTAGTATTATATAGCGGAATACCTATGTATATTATTGCGCTTAATAGGCTTGTCAACCTCGCGCTGTTGCTGTTTCATCAGTTTTACTACTGTGGTGGTAATAAACGTTTCGAAAATTTGAAACGACTTGATTCTAGAAGAGAGACGATAGCTGGTGTGGAGTGTATACCTACATAAATGTCATGTACCTATCATCAAAATCCCCCAAACTACTTTTACGAGTTTTGGAAGCGTAAACTTTGATTCCTACATTCTCGTTTTAATACCACATTTATCATTTGTAGAGGATTTTAAAAGTACAATTTTTCAGTTCTCATTTAATTACTACTGATGTAGAAAATAAATATGGTACCAGCAAATTATAGTAAAATAGCAAGATGTAAAAATACAAAGGAAATTCATTGTAGAAATCATTTCGTCAAAATTGAATTGAAATTATTCTGTCTAAAAAATAAATTTAGTAGGTAGAGTATTAATTAAAATAAGTTCTTTCGCAGTGCACATCGTAGCAACTTTTCATAGAACAGGGGAAAAGGAACTATCATTGGCATATAATATTTAAGACACAATAAATATAAGAAGTATTTACGTTGCGCAACATATTTTTGAACAATAATTGAACTATTGACCCGGTGTGGTTTAATGTGTACCTGCTACATGAACGCTTCACTTAAACTTGTAACATTTTGAATATGCATACATTAAATTACACTGCATTTGTTCAATATATTTTCACCTTTTGCTGTCATCAACCCTATTTTAATATTGCTTACCACTGCCACAAAAATTCTGCATACGAAGTGTCATCTGATATCTACCTTTAGCAAATATTATTTTCAAGCCTGGAAATAACCTGGAAGCAAATATGTTAGGCAAGATTCTTCTATTCACACTAAGCCCCAATCGTTTTTGTTATGCACCATGCACCTATGTAAGCTACATCTAACCTATTTAGTACACAATTGACCCCTTATTGACCCGATTTTCTTGAATAGGATGATAAACAAAAAGTATATAAAGTATAAGTTGTTAAAAAACCCATTCATTCACAAGATTGAAATGAGTTCATTCCCATTCGCCATTAACGCACTACTACTTGTAACTTCGTGCTTCACTTGACAGCAATTTTAGTAAATGAACCCTTGTACGTAGCAATTTGTGGTGGACCACGAAGACTAAGAATGTAATCAGTTAGTTAAAATTGTCCATAAATTCAAATCTTATTACGTGACAAATGCTCATGCAAAATATTATTGTTTTTCTTGCACTAGGTCCCGCTCTCATTATTGAGTCATTAGCCATTATTTTGTATTACTCTCATTTGAGTTTTGCATATGCTTAATTCTAATATTGCACAACACAGTTTTACACTGAAGGTGAATCTCAGAATTAAGTGAAGTCTCAGATTAACGTTACATGCTAAAAACTATCTTTAAATCTAGCATCACGAGAAGAAAGCTCACGACGATGAGCTAAAAAACTGTTACTTTCAAAATTCATTTGCAATCACAAGAGCATATACCTGTAATACATCGTAGTTATTCTGTAAGGTTTATTAGATTCATTCTACTTTTCTTACATAAATACACATACTAACAGTCTTGTACCTAATAGAAAGGTGACATTTTTACAAAATCAATTTTTTAAATATTCACCCTATAACTTATACAGAATTGATTCTATTCGCAAAATCTATAGTATTCATTTAAGCACATGAAGCGAATCATACTCAACACGTTTAAAATCTGTCTGAAAATGCGTTACACTGTGACAACATTTGACATTCCCTTTAGGTCTGCTTAGCCACCACTGTAGCAGGGACTTTGCATAAACAGGAAAATCAGAGAAAAAGAAGCAATAAAATCATAAAACTCCGCATTCTCCACAGCACCCAAGGTTTTCCTCCAACTTCCCTGCCCATTTAGTTGAATTTAAGTAAATAAATGGATTCATCCACACAAAAATCAAAAGATTAAACGAACGTTTTAAGTAAATAGGAAGCTCGAAGGCAGAAAAACAGTCACATCCGCTGCATTATTCGGTTTCCAAAAGTATCAGCAAATTGGGCCTACCTACATCCATCCATAATCATCAAGGCTGGCCATGACCAAAGCCAATAAGTCTGGTTTCTTTTTATTATTTCCTTGCATCAATCCTCCTACCAGTCTTCTTCATCTTGAGCCCATTCACAAAGCCAAAGAAAAAGAATGCGGTTTGGTTATTGGTAGCAAAACCCAATACACTTGGCTTTATCTTTATTAAAGTGTAGGAATTCCAGCTCGGATTTCATTCCATCTAATAAAGGCAGGATATATTAGGAACGGTACATTAAGAATTGTCACTTGACTTTGTAAAATATTATATTCTGTTGAAAGCTTAAAAAAGACTTGAGTAATGATGATACCCCAATCCCACAACACATTCATCCAACTCTTCTGTCATTACATTTAATTTTATTACTGATCCTTACTGCGTAGCACATTCGACGAGTAACCGATTAGAATTTGGGCATCACGTCACATCACAGCACTCTTTCTTTATCACACACCACCATATACCACCAACCACCTCCATTCCATTCATTCATCTCTGATTACAAATCTCTGAATCGCATTTCACACTTTTTTCTCAATCCTTACACACCATGCCATATTTTGCCATTCATTACATTTACCATATCTCATAAAATATCTATACTTCTCTTTAACTCCATCCATATCAAATAAAAAATCAAGAACCTGCCTTTGCAAGCCGTGCTTAAGCTCTTGGCTCATCCATGTTATGTACATACGTGCGCCATATGCATTGAAAAGTGGAGCTTTGTCTCCTCTATTTCTTCACAGGCTGTAAATCTCCGTGGATGTGAATGAAATCAGCTTTTTAATGCTTTGGCTCTCTGGGCTCAGAGAGCAGCAATCGGGTCATGTAACAAGTCATGATATCCATTACGAGGGTGAACATTGTTATTATTGTTAAAAAATTGTCATGAAATGAACAGAGTTAGTGGAGCAGCAGTAGCAGCAGCCTGCTGCCGATATGTGACAAAGACACAGCTTGCCGAAGAGCTGCTTTCATTCCACCCCCACTTTTTTTATAAAAAATTATAACGGGCATTTTTCCTTTCTCCATTAAGAAAGAAGTGCTCATATAACTTTTTTAGAAGCTTCTATTTCATTACTGACTTGATAAGCATGGAATTTAAAACCACAGAAATGTTTTTTAACATCTCTCCCTTCTTTTTACAGCGTGCTGATGCCGACTTCTGCGCATAATATATTATGTGGGACAGTTACAAGGGAGCTAAGAGCGAAACGGTGTCACTTCTTTTTTTAAAGCTTCTGCACTCCGTAATATGCGCATCTTTAACGTCTTCAGGAGTGAGCAGGTCAGGATTCCTTTTTCCATTTTTTATGCCAGCAAATGTGACACTCACGGCACAAATTACCTTTTCTTCAGTCGGTTCCAAAAAATTTGTTTGAAACTCTGCCCAATATAAAACATCCGCAGTTTGTTATTCCATTCCATTCACCGCGTTTCTGTACATAACACAAGGAGGAGGTGTAGGATGAACTTATTTGGTTTTGGTTCTATCGGTATTTTTTATTTGATGCATTGCTATTATTATTAGCATTATTGTTACTTTCTGAGCACTGATGCATATGGAATGGAAAGAAGGATGAACCGTGAAGCAAGCAACAATATGAACATGCAAAGCAAACCCCAACCTGAAAATCTGGAATGAAAAAATGCACCGGCATCTGCGGCAGCTGTCCTGACTGAGAGAGAAAGGTCTCTCTAAACATCATTTATGCACATACACAAAAATCTTCTATTCAATTCCACACCAAATGTCTCGTATACTTTTTGTATTAGGTTGTGTACAGATATGCACATACATAAATCCCAAAGGGATTCCATAACAGATAACGAAAAAACGGAGCGGGTATTACATTGATTGTTAGTCACAAAGCAATATTATTATGTGAGGAAGGTATATAGCCCAGCTTTGGAATGATCATTATTATGATTACTTATTGTGGATGCGCGGGGGTCAAAACCAAAAACTATCTGAGCTTCCGAACAGAGCGGAGACACAAAGAAAATGGCACGCGTATCCACACCACATCCACCATGTTTTTCGATGAAACCTGTAACGGCTTTTCATGAAAGAATTCATCATGATGTATAAATTTTCATGGATAAAGGCCTCCATTGTCATTTCCAAAGCTTTAGAAAAAATATGCAGTTGCACACACAAAATATTTTTAATCTGCTGACGACTGAGACTGACCTATACATTCAATATATACCACCACGTTTAAATGCCTATACAGTTCAGCAGTATCCACACCGCCATGTGCACTTGGCATCAGGATCATCAGTGCATACCATAAGCCACATTATATAATACTATACTATGATTTGCTTGAATCCCGCCTGAAGGATTAGCATTAGCCGACATGTTGGTGCTACGCTTGGATTTAGCTGCGATTGCCCATGTAAAATAGGATTTAGCATACGATTTCCCATGTAAAGTGGGATTTAGCATACGATTTACCCAGTAAATGGATTAGCATTCGATTGTACCACTTGTAAATGGAATGTACTGTCGATTCGATTGTCCACGTTAAAGATTGATACATATTTATGTGAAAGTGCCATGGAAATGAGTTATAATTTGGAATTGTGGTTTAGAGAAAAAGTTGAGATGGGATTAACATTGCGAAAATCTTAAGATGTAGATTAGCTTATAAAAATTTAAGTGGGGATGAGCATTAATAAAAATTTAAGATAGGCATTTGCAGCATTATAAAAAATTTCAGATGGATTAGTATAGAATTTTACAACTAATACTTTGATTTCTTTTATATTGATAATACTATACTATGATTTGGGTTTTGAAATCCGCTGAAGGATTAGCATTACCGGGGACATTTTTGTCCGTTTGGATGAGCATACGATTTCCAATTGGTAAATGGATTTAGCCATTACGATTTCCCATGTAAATGGAATTTAGCATACAATTCCAGTAAAAGGACTAAGCACGTAGTTTCCCATGTTGATAACATTTATTTGGATTGGCGTTATAAAGACATTTTAGATGGGATTTATCATTGAAAAAAAATTCCACATGGATTTAGCATTGAAAAAAAAATTCCCCCATAGGATTGCATTGGAAACACTTTAACAGGGGATTTAGGACTACAAAGAATTACGTTGGATTTAGCATTGAAAACTTATTAAACGTATCTAATCCGCACGGATTACCTTCCGGAATGCTAAATCCAAATTTAAACTTCCCGTATGCCTAAATTCCACGGCACACTTCCGAATATTAAATACATGGTACACTTACCAAACCTAGTGTTTAGCAGACCGCAGGTCTGCTAGACAGTTAGGTAAATTGTAGCAATATATACGTTCAATGCGTTACCGGCTGCTTTACGTCTACCGGTAACCGGCCTTCCTAGTTGAGAGATTATAAGGACAGTTTGCATTGTCCTTTCAAATCTTTTATGATTTTTTTTCTGTTGGGAAAAAGCCATATGACACTTTATAGTGCCCACTGTATTTTAGGATGTTTTCATTGCTGATGTCAAGTTGAGATTTTATTCAGGAGCGACAATAGGAAATTATAGTTTTGTCATGAAAAAAAGTGACAGATTAACCTGAGATGCGGAGGTTGTTGTTTTCCGTGCTAAATCCTGGCTCAGTCGTTTCTGTTTGTCGGGTCCGATGCAGGAATAGATTGGGATTGCAAAGGTATACATCATTTGACATTGGCTTTTTTCGGGGGGTGAAATAAGGTTGATGATCACAACGATGATAGGACAAGTTGCAGGTTTTTCCATTGTGTTTCTCGATATTCAAGGTAGACAAGCTGGCACGCAGGCACGCTTCCTATCGCTCATCGAAATAATGTAAAATAAATTTTTTGGGTTTCGGGCCATATCTGAAAAAATCTCTTGTCCTCTTGGCTTTTGATGGCAAAGATGTATATTTTTGGAATGCACGATAACAATTGACGTGTAGGTACAAAATATGCAGCAAAACAGTCAAAGTTATATTAGGTATGAAATGGTTGATGGATGTGTCTTTTGTAAAGCGTTAATGTACACGACATCAAATGCTACTTGCCAAAATAAAGGTCAGTTATGAAATGAGGTAAAAATGGGAATGAGTTTCAGTTTGAAACTACATCAGTCACCAGCCGGTGCTTTCAGGCAGTGTACTTGTCCTCGAATCGAACAAATGCATAGGAATTTTATGAATTGTGCTGGTGCAGTGCATTGCAAAGCTATAAAGAACATTGATTTGGCTAATGTGTCATGCTCGGATAATAACTATGATTTCGTTTGCGACGATCCTTTTGTGTGAGAGCAAGTCAGGGAAAAGCAGGCTTTTATTTCGTCGTTAGCCAACTCTACAATAAAATGTATGAGAGAAAGGAGCCAAAAGTAGTTTTTTTTCTGAAAGCATGATTTTTTCCGAAACAACTAATACGCTGCCACTGCTACCGGTCTGCTGCTGATCAAAATCCTGATTTTTCCTCATTCATTACAAGTTTAATAGAAAAACCGGTGTTTATACGAAGGATTTAAGGTACAAATATAACGATAGGACACGTCTGCCGGTGGTATGGCGGCAGGAGCAGTAAACAAGATATAATGTATATAGATATGGACAAGTACAGAAATCCAATTTGTAGCAGCAAGTTATGCACGCACATGCACATATCAGGATATCAACAGCAACCCCTGCCTGGTGTTTGGGGCTACTTGATCTTTTCTCCCTATTTTCACGGAGTTTATCTTCTACATCTCACCTCAGAGACCAGACCAGCTTAACTCCACCATATGCAAAGCTTTTCCAAAAGAAAGCTGGTTCTGTAAGCAATTGGAAATGTGTTTAGATTATAGATAATATGATGATGGTCGAACAAGGAGTCCAGTCCGATTCAGGGTCTTGTTTATCGTAAGCAATCTTCATGTAATGGATTATTATATGACGTTGTATACAAGTTCATATTGGTTTTGGTTTGGAGGTAGTCTACATACATTAATATATGTAGCTCTTCTATACATGAGCATATATGCACCGGGCAATTTCGGCTCGCGCCTGGTCGCCGAGCTCGCACACCTTTCCCATATTTTTTTTTCCTGATTTTCAGATTCAAGAGATGAAGAAACAAACAGGCCTGTTCAGAGGGGAGAGAGCAGATTCCATAGCATGTCGAATAAAGTAAGTGAAGGGCGATGAATAGGATATTGAGATTTTGATGGTGCAGCTGCTGTTGTTGATCATGATGATGATGATGATGAGACACCCAATACAACTTTGCAGCAGCATCAACCACCAAAATTTTTATTATACGTTCTGTGTATTTACAAAGGGCATTTATTCTCGTAAAAATCAAGTAAAATATATAGTATGCATCTTGGAATAAGTACGGACGTTGTTGGTATATTATTATGTACATTGAAAGTATAATATTGCACACCAAGTGCCTCAAGTGACTGACTGACAGTCACCATGTCATATACAAAAACTCATTCAAAATTTTTGTGCAGGGCCCATCATTTCTCTGAAACACAAAGACACTCATTCTCTTCTGAAACACAGTTGGCCTTTAATATGTAGGTACGTACGTACAAGTTCTTTTGAGTGTATAATATTTGCTCTATTGCAATTCAATACGAGTTTAAGTAGAAAAAGGTAGGGAAATGAGAGTCGATGCATCTGTCCTGCTGCTATGCTCGTAGCAAGTTATAAGGCAAGGTACCAAAATCATTTTTAAAGGTCTCTCTTGAAATAAAAGTACATGTGGATTGCAGTGAATGATTCACCGAATTCGATCAGATTTTTTGAAGGGAGGTTGAGGATACGACCGGTGTCTTCTTCTGCTTTGCTTAACTTTCAATGTAAAAGACTGATGGTGTTCAGCTTCGCTCCAAATAATGTCCTTTCTGCTTTCTGTGCCACGAGCCACACTGAATATGGATGTCAATGACAAATCAAGCAAAGGACTCAAAAGCAAAGTAGGTGGGATGCAAATGCAATGCTCCAAAATTGAAATTAAATCATTTCACGAGCCCGGAATAATTGCTGTTGTAGTAGAAGTGCTGTTTGGCGCTTTCGGAAGGTTCTGAGCCCACCTCATTTTCATTCAAAATTATTGGGAAATCCTCACATGTTTTGAAGACTCGTAACCGCAAACGCAACCCTTTCATAGAATCTATACAGCCATTGACGGAGTATTTTTCCTTGTTGTTACATTGTTGTAATATGATTATGTAAATCTCTCCAGATATTATGAAACAAGGAGGAAATCTTGAAAGCAATGTCGCAGAGCTTGCAGCCTTGCCTTGATAATTTATTTTTCAGGTGTCCTTTTATTCACAAAATGGAAAATTCACTCATTCGTAAAAACATTTGACGGTTGGTCAAAGAACCAACGGGTTAAGTCGTATTCGTTTGAGATATTATGAATGATGTACGTACTTGAGTGTCGACGTATACATTTCCTATGTGATTTGTCGTTCATCAAGTCAAAATCGATATTGCCATGAGTTTGTTGTGTGAACTCAGTCACCGAGAAAGGGTTGAACTTGAATGATAAAATATAACGTTACGTTCGTTCATGCTCATATTCTAAATTGGGACAAAAATATACTTTATTTATGTCTCATTAGAGAAGGGGCTCCTAATTTGTAGAAATCAGTCATGTTGTGTCAACTTACTTCACAGCAAACAACAAATGCAATCCGAAGCCAAAAAGCGTTTCGTCAAAAGTATACTATTTACAGTAACGAAAAACCAAGGTCAAGATTTTGTTGACGGAGAGCAAGCGAGAGATGAGAGCTTTTTTAAGAATGAATATGGCTGGTTGCAGCTGAAGAAGTAATGAAACAATTCTCTTTTCTTTACAAATCCAAACAACTTCAAGTTGAAGTGAAGATAGACTAGCACCCACACCAATTCTCTTAAGGATCCATTTTTTTCGCTTCCCCATTTTTTCACCCAGTTTTTTATTTCAAGGGAAATGCCCATCTGGAGATGTGTAAGTAAGCTCTGAAAAAGATGCAAAGAAGAAGGCTGCATCTCCTGCTCTTGATGAGTCGCAAGGGATGCCTTGATTTTAAGAACGGAGATTACATTCCCATTAACAAAAAGACGTTTCATGTGGACTTGGACTGACTTGTGTATGTTTTAGGCTGACGTTTGGTGTACAAATACGCCTAGCCGTTTGGAGAGAGTAATGCTATACAAGTGCGTAAAATTTCCTGCTAATACCAACACATCTTTCATCTTCCAACACATAAAAATGTAAGTATTATGTTGGCTAGTGTGAATACAAAGATTTGGGTCTTCAGTCACTTTTACAATATGAGCACACCGGATCCATCCATCCATCCATCCCACCGATCCATTATATAAAAGCTGGAGGAGCGGACGGATGGATGAAGCACATGTACATTCTCGTATTGGCGTTTTGAGGAGTACTTGAGCCGTGATTCAATTTCTGAGCTAAAGTATTAGTAATGAAATAGCTGCAGATTAGTAGAATTTTATGTTCTTTCCGTTGATATATCGGGGGTTTCTTCGGGTTATACATGATTGTAAGGTTCCCCTTATTGTGTAACGGAGGGATACATATAAGTTCTGCAACGCAATTCAAAAATCTACAACATTCTATTCTGCAGCACTGCGCAGTTGTATGGGATTCCAGAAAACTGCACCTGTTTGTTGAATGAAACGTAAAGTCCCCTTCTCTGGGGCAATGCGAGGACAACTGGTACCAGGGTACATATGACACGATGCTTTACAGGATACACAAGCCATATTCATAATAATCATTCAGATCCAGCAGAATAATGGTTGAAAATAAATGAAAATGAGAGCCACTCCCAGTTGCACCAAACCAAATGATTTGTTGTGATCAAAATGACGTTCGTGTTCTTCCAGATTATTCTCGAAAATTTTGAAGAAATTGGAAAAAAGAACAAAAATTACACAACGGTTATATATGTATTATGCAGAATTTGTCAACCCCCAAAGAACTATTGATCACTTGATCACACAGTTCAATGCCAAGTTACTTAAAATTTACAACCCAGCTTCGAACTTCTCAATGTCGCAACAAAACTTTGATTTTTTCTTGTTTAAAAACATTATGGAACTACGAAATATTATTATAATTCACATTAAAATTAATAGAATCCAATGTCCAGCCATAATAAAAGTACTCGTGACAGCACCACATTTTAAAAAAATTATGTATACTGACGCAAGTACTCCGTTGTTACCTCCAACCATCCGCTCATAATACCTATTTCATCACGTTGTTGGCCTGTGTGGTTGACCAAAAGTGTCATGTGAGCTGTACATTTTATAAATTCAGATTGCACCAACTTTATTGAATTATCATCAGAGGTCAGTTAGTTAGAAGATTTCGAAAACCTGAGATAACGAGAGATAAAAGTTGGAGTAACCTGATGCAACGCTAATTTCAGAGGAAGTTGAGGATGAAGCAAGAGGAGCACAACTGTTTTAGCTTTAATCACAGTTTGGCACACCAGATATTTCCACATTTTGAATATCCAATGTCCAGTTTTACATATCTGAAGATGAAAGATTAAACAATTGACTGGCAACCTACCTCTACCACATTTCTGGATTGTTTGAGAACATAATTTTCGCCTTTCTCGACGATTATAGAAATTAAATTCGCCGAAATAAATAGGCATTTGGTTGGGTGAGGCATATATGTGTAGATTGGTTATCAATTTCTGAGTAATTTATCTGCGAAACGTTTTTGCTTGTTTCCTTCCTCAGCCATTTGGCAATTTGAAGACGAGCTGAAAACTTTAAAGCGTGTTACCGAAACCTACTCCTTGACAAACGCACATTGAATGATTGGGTTGGTTGGTGGTGGCGAAATATTGTCACGATATGAGTAAAGTGTTGTAAAGGTTAGTTTGAAGTATTTTGATTTTTTGATGTGACGCTGACATCTTTGTCCAAAATTGAAGGTCAGATAAGTTGATTTAAAACGACAAATATGATGATTTTGGAAGAACTTTGTCATTGTAAAACCGATTCAAGGACTAATTCATCTTGCTCAACGCAGTACTTGCAACAGCGCTGCCCCATTTCTTCCAGGAAGCCATGAAAAACAAAAACATTGCAAAACACCCTCACATAAACCCACCTAAAGATATTGATCAATCCTAGTCAACATGTTATAAAAATCGAAAAATAGAAAATGTGATGTGATAACAAGGGAAAAATTGGGGCACAAATAGGAAATTTTTTTTTGAACGATTGAACTTTCCATGAATTGGAGCTCTGATGCTGATAATACTACCTAAACCGGATGAATTAAACAATACAAATTATCTCATGTACAACATAACAAAAATTTGCGTGGGCTCCTAATCCTCATCTTGGAAAAGTGAAGTTAAGAATCTGGAGTAAACATGATAAGCAACTTGATTTATTTATATATACACATTTCAGCATCAGTTTCCAAGAATTTCCCTCATCCCTAATTCAACAACTCTAAGTAATATGCAGTTTGTAAAAGAAGGTTTAGTGATGAAATTCAAACCACCACTTGGATTCTTGGGTACCTGCCGTGTTTCTATGATGGACAGAACAGGATGGATTGCTTAATAATAAAACTACGTAGCAAAAGCTTATAACTGCCAAGATTTTAAATCAGAGCAGAGAGCTGGCACCTTGTTATGCTCGCTTATTATAATCTAGCGCATAAATTACATTTTTATGAATCTTCCATCTTGCATCACATCACAATCCCACCACATAATACAAGTCTTTATTGCAGTACTAGGGATTTTGTCAGGTTCCCTCTGCTGCAAATGAAAGCTGACAATAATGTGCAACAAAGAGACCCTTTCTTCATGATTCCGGATCTGTAAGCTCATTACATAAGAGAAGCAGAAATGGAGCAGTTTTTGTGAAACGCATCACCAGCATTATCAATTCCATATGCCACCTTGGTCTGCGAGAAGTGAGCACGCGCTAAACTTTCCTGAACCAGTTTTCATCCTGTGAAATATGAAGGGAGGTAGTGGTAATCTCATAATAAAAGTAAATTTTTAGACTGGTTCCGTACACCTTTCGCATTTGAGGGATGATGCTCATGTTGTAAAGTAAAACTACCCTGTATACTATGCAACCTTATTGCTAATGGTTGATTTCATACAGAAGGAGCCGCGATTAGGAGGACTTGAGCAGAAGCAGATGTACTAGTTATTTTTTGAATTCAAGATTCATTTTCCTTTTTGTATATATTGTGTTGTTCCTCTCCTCAGCTTCAATCCAAAAAGGAATATGACATCTTGCATCTTTCTTCTTGGACAATGTCAGAGCACAGGATCAATAGCTGCTCCATGGAATGAAATAGAAAGAAAAGGGCATTCAGAGATCAAGAAATAAAAATTCCAATAGGTATGGTATACACTTACGCACGAGAGAATAAAAATCATTATAGGTATGAGATGAGGAGCCCAGTTGTATAATAGGGAGGAAAGATGGTTTAGGTACCAAACCAGTATAAAACTCACAAGACCCTCTGGGTTTTGGCATGAGTGTCATTACAGCACCATACACATGCACATTAGACATATGGACAGTTGCTCCTGAATTGAATTTTACTCCTTTTGAAAAGAAATACACGTAGGGTTGCTTACTTGCTCTTCTCCATCCACTCCGCGTTTAAACTCATGCTCATCTGCCACTAGCGAGAGCTGCCAGATAAGAACTGGGTGCACAAGGGTTTCCAGCTCAGTTTGTGCTCAGCCTGCACACAGAAAGGACAGCTCCTTGCAACCACTCGTTTATCAAAAGTATATAGCAACGTATTTTATTCCATAAGGATTTTCACTCCTGCTTGCTTAACCTTCTTTCACGAAGAAAGAAAGAATATCGTATAAAGACACACAACGTGGCCTTCCTCCGATTCAGTTGTGCCCTTGCATTCGAAGCAGTCGTTTGGGTTGCTCTTGCTCTCGTCTCAAGTTTGAACTTTTCGGTTCATCGTGGAAAATATTAAACGTTCTGAGTTTGAGTCTCAATAGTACAATAGCTCCTTGTTCACCGTGATATTTCACAATAAAGCCTTGAGATTTTAGAAAACAATTTTGAGTTTAAGGAATTTCGTTCCGAGTCTATTGAGTAGACAAGTATAAAAGTTTTTGTTGGAAAATAAAGTGGAAAAAAAGTGTTGAAAAAATGCCACATATTGTGACATCGTTGAAACGGTCGGCTAACTACAGCCACTGTCCGCTGAAAAAGCGACCAATTAAGTATGATCCTGTTGAGGATTCGGATTCGGATGTTTCCTATAAAGGTAAATTTCATGAAACTAATATTTTGAACTAGCTAAAAAGTTGTGGTTGAATTTGGATGCAGGGAATTAAGATGAGTTGAAACCAAACTAAATGTTTTCTTTCTTTTTTTAACTTAATAGGAATTCCATCCCCTCAATCAGTCGTTGACTGTTCAGAGCCAGAAAATCTTTCAACAAAACCTGAAGATTTAAGACTGGCATCCAAGGAGAGTTCTTCATCATCAGCCTCTCCATCCTCTTCCATCACACCACCACCAATTGCTTTGGTTGCTGGTCGTGGCGGTGACAACTCTACCATCTCTCACTACACCAACAGTCACCATTTTTCTGGAAGTTATTGTGGAATTCCAAGTCCTCCACACAGCCATCATTCTCATTCTCATCATCACGCATCTCAATTCTCTCCCAATAACTATCTTGCTGTACCTCAACCCTTGAAACCAGTGTCGGGTGGAGGACCTCTCGAACCAATTAGTCTCAATGCGCCTACCGCCTGGTCCAAGTTACCTGCTGTTGCCTCTCAACTTCATCATAATTACTCACCTTCATCAGCCTCCCGATCTTACTTGGATTATGCCCCAGTTTCATCATCCTCATCTTTCTCTGCTCGCTCCGTAGTTATTCCCCAGTTTCACTCTACATCCCCATCTCACTTTGCCCCATTTGGTGGTAGGGATGCTTCTGGCTCTCCACCCCATGTCTCACCACCCTCAACGTTGAGCCTGCATACCCAGTAATTAAGATCGAAGAAGCTCACCGTCCTCGTGCTTTTAGTCATCATCATCACCAACAACTTCACAGTGAGTCTCGACACTACGAAGAAATCACACCGGTTGCTGCACACCAACAACATCATTACCATCACCACCATGAGCAGCCACCAACCAAAGTTATCAAGCGAGAAAGTCATGCTCACTGCTACCCATCTCCACCACACTCTATCAGTCCGAAGGCCGAGACTCTGTTATTAGTCACAGCTCCGTTTCCTCATCATCATCCTCCGCATCTACCTCCCCAGTTCAAAATCAGTCTCCTCCTCAACTCTCTCAGATTACACCCATCAACGTGAACGGGAGTGTGAGATACCAGTGCCCAGATTGCAATAAGTCCTACTCAACCTTTTCCGGACTGAGCAAGCACATCCAGTTCCACTGTGCAAGTCAAAATAAGAAGCAGTTCATTTGCAAATTCTGTGACAAAGTCTATGTCTCTCTGGGTGCGCTCAAGATGCACATTCGCACTCACACCCTTCCATGCAAGTGTAATATGTGTGGCAAGGCATTTTCTCGACCATGGTTGCTTCAGGGTCACATCCGTACCCACACCGGAGAGAAGCCTTTCTCTTGCCAGCACTGTAACCGGGCATTTGCTGACCGATCCAACCTTCGTGCTCATCTCCAAACTCATTCTGAAGTGAAGAAGTACTCTTGCAAAGCTTGCTCCAAAACTTTCTCCCGAATGTCACTCTTGGTGAAACATGAGGATAGTGGATGCGCAGCGAGTGGAAATTCTGGCAATGGGTCAGCCTCCAATTAAGTAAGCCATCATCATCACCACACCACAACACCACCAGCTTTTTATATCTAATCTTCTCATCATTGCTACCAAACGCCATCATTTCATCATCACTTCATTTAATTGGTGAATCTCTCTTCATCTTCCTTTAACAAAATAATCAGTGGTCACCGCCCAGTGTTCACACTACGAAGCTGACCATTATAAAAAAGCACAAAGTATATAAGTAAGTTAATAACATAAATGAAGCTTATGTAATGCCTTGAACAAAACAGTCGAGTCCTCGTCTCATATTTTAGTTAGTTTATACTGTAAATTTTTAGTACTCGTTCGCTCTCGAGTAAAAACTTGTGCCATTTAAGAAAAAATGCAGCTAATGAAGTAATAATAGACAAAGATGATTTATTGTAACACAACTTTTTATGTATTTTTGTATACATACACTGTATAATCATAATCAAGCTAATTTTTACTCTCACTCAAGTCTCGCCATAAAATGCCTTTTGCATTCAAAAAATCCAGTCGATCTAAACTAGACTAGTTGCCATTATCATCTTATTGCATAAATATACACTTACTTTTTACATCACCAAATAATGTATTTTTTAAATCTGTATAATTTTATATGTCGGTATTCGCTTTTTTTGATTGTCACACTCAAGGAATCTATGTACAAAAAACTGAAGAAATGTATGTATTTAATGTGTACATTGTATTATTATTACAATATTATATTATAAGACAAAACCTAACTATTCATTCGGACGCTTTGATGACGAATGTCCCGTTGTGCTGTACCTCAATTTACATTAGATTTATAGTGTATAGTAGTTGTAGCTCTTTTACCTCATGTCATGATCATGATGGTAGGGATTTAGTTCTAGGGAAATTTGTACTCTTTAAAAATGTATCATATTTGCTATTGCTATAATATGAATAGTTTTGCGCACATACCTCGTCTTATATAGACATAAAGATGCTATATATATTATATACAAAGTAATAATCTTCATCAATGTCTTGTAAAATCCTATATCACACAAACACATCGCGACAGATGAAAAATACCAATAAAAAATTACGGATTCTTATCTTCCAAAAGCTAAATTATCATTGTTGATCATCCACTCATTGATTTTTCATGTATCCCAATCATTTCATCATCATCATCAAATGACTCATACTTTCATCCTTTCATGCTCACACTTTCGCAATGCTGTTGTTTTGCTCTTCCCGTGACAATTTTTCATTTCGAAGGAGTTTCGTTCCGATAGGGTTCTCAACTCATCATTCATCAACTTGTCATCATCATCCGCATCCTCAACCAAATGAATGAGATTTCTCCTCGAGTTAAAAAACACCTTCGTCATTTTTCCACGAAGACTGGCTGTCTTTGAGTAACGCACATTGGAAGGAGCATCATTGCAGCATCTGTTTTCGAACGACAAAACTCTTTGGTGTAACGAAAAGAATAATGTGATGATTTGATGATACGATAACATCTTAATCAAATCTATATATCAGCATGTGTATATGCTCAGAGCTCAGCCCACATAAATTATGCATGGTTTTAAGCAACATAATGTAGTTCATGCGTTTGGATTAGCCAATACTGAAGTATGAGAGGATTACTGTTTCCTTCCTTTTTAATCCGGTGTCCAGAAAGCAATTCCAGTTTGAGCCAGCTTTTCATTCTGCAACATTCTTAGGATGTGGTTGATTACCGTAGCATGGCATGAATGTTGCTACATTTAAAAAATTGCATTTTGCATACTACCAAAGGACGATACAACAAGCCATTTCACGGATCTGCTTTCAGTGTTAAATAAAATAAAAACTAAATTTTTTGCTGTTGACTTCATATTCACACACAATTTCATTTTACAGTAAAAGAAAGGAAAAGGAACTAGACCAGTAAAGAAGTAATTATTTATCCCCATCATCATCAATCCAACATTCAACACAAATATGTAGTACATACATACTATAGAGGTTGAAAAGCCATCTGTTGTTATCGTCGTTTTGTAGCCAGTGACGGTTAAATATCGGAACACGGATATCCGCACGGAGTCTTGTCCTTCTTGCCCCATGTTTGATGTTACACATGAATACGTTAGGAAATAAAACCTGCATATGACTTTTACAACGTTGCACATTACATAGTTTAAAGACAAGATAAAAACAGGGCTATTAGCAGCAACTCAGGTAAGAAAGGTAGGTGTACATTTTGAGGAGGAGGACATTACAAACCATATAACATTATCATATCATTCATTCTCTCCTGACTTTTCATACATTCAAAAGCAGTATCATATCAGGATCAGGAGCTCAGCTATAAAACTAATGAAATACGGGCCAAATGAAATCGCCATTTGTTGATAGTAATAGCAGACACAGTTATACATATTATGATGATTATATTATGAAAAAATGATAATAGAATACACGAACAGAAAACGCACTTGCATGCATGCATGTACATTATTAAAGCCCCTTGTAAGCTAATGACAATGGTGGTGTGGTGATAGATAAGACGAACCACCTGTTTCCTACTTTTTCCTTGATTACTCTCTTCTGCACACAACACAACTCTCTCCTGCTCGTGCAGTGAACTGCTGGACAAGTACAATATTATATTGTGGGTTTAAAAGGCATATTGTACAGTTCATGTTGATGATGATAGGAAGGAACCAAACTGACTCGCTGACAAAAGTCAGTCAGCCAAGTCAAGTTGGTTTGTATTTGAGTAATAATAATATGTAACATGTGGAACAAGCTGCTACAGCTAAACTAGGCTTGTTGAACTGAAATCAAGCCCTACTTTTACTACATTACTTGATGAGATAACACATTAAGGGAGCCACATTAATATAATTTTAACCGTTTCTTTTTCTCATTCAACATGTGCCTGGATGTGGATGGATCTAAAAACAGTTATACAACCAGTCATTTCGTAATTATGGATGGAGGACCAGGTTGTGAATGTGAAAACATTTTCACTTGCTCTAATGCGAATCTATTTTTTTCATTTATGTCCTTACATAAAATACACAGCTAAAAATTATTTAAAGAAAATTATTCTTTTGTTTATTCATTGAATTTTATTGAATAAAAAATTAAGAAGAGCAAAAGTATTTGATGAGAAGCTGAAAGCGAAAAGAGTAACAAGAATAAGGCAGAGGGGATTTAAAGAGCAGATGTTCACCTTCAGTTTTACCTGCTTGCCTTTTTTCGCCCTTCAGAAACAGCAAGCAAAGATATTACGTATGTGATACAGACGGGAGAAATAAATGTACGCATAAAAATGAGCCACTTTCCAAACATTGAGGCAATTCCTTGGTGTAACAATAAACGTGATGGAAAAATAGGAAATCTAACGTGTTATCGGAGTGCATTCACGTCACACTGTAGTCGGGCATTGCATCAGTTTGGCTAGACGAAATGTAAATCATATCAAGTTGCTTCTGCTAACAAGTCTGTTGGAGTCTCCAAAGTAAACTCGCATTTGACTTGATAAGTTTTGAGTTTAAATCTTCTTGAGGCAAGTGTGTCGCAACATTTGCCAGCCTAAGGAATCCTTCATCAGCAGTCAAAGTAACAAAACTGAAGGTTCGATGGTCGCTGCGTGTTCAATGATTTGAATTTGAATGAGATGCGTGAATAGTCAAACAGGTCATTTCAATAAGCATGCAACATGTAAGTAACTACTGCGGCGTGTTGGAGTTAGAGAGAGCATTTAGCAAGTACGTACACTTTTCTTGAACTTTGGAACATGATGATATGTGATAGCATTGTCCCGTATGACACTGATTTCACAATCTTCCAAGAACACCGTGTCTCTTGGAGCTTTAACTTCGGAGGCGGGTGTGAACAAATGTCGTTGCTCTTGATGTAAGGTTTGGCAAGTGTTGTGTAATTTGGAAAGACGGAGAGATGCCGGAGGAGTCTTTACAAGTAATTAAAATGGCCCTATGTGCTTGCTGAACAAAGTAGGTGTTTTAGGTATACTTACAAGCCACCATAAATATGCATACGTTTTTAACAAACTATTGGAATGAGTAGGTGGTGGTAAACACCTTGATAATGCTATAATTGGGTTTTATTGGAAATATATTATAGTTTTTGTATTCTTGAAAAAACTTGAATCCGCTACGATAAGAATCGGACATTAAATATTAAAATTTGACATTTTTACGAGGTGAAGAAACCTTTGTCGTTTTTAGTTTCGGACAGTGACTTGGAAAGTAAAATCATATACATTTCAACTGTTTCGAAACTGCGTTTTAAGTTCTCGGAAAATTGAAAAGTTGGTTTGCTTTAGAGCATCGAACAGCAAAGGCTACATACACCCGTTGCAAAGTTGAACGTAAACCAATACACATCATATCGATATATAGACCTAACATAAATAAATCCATGTGTAATATGGGTAAGCATTTTAAAGGTAGTTGTGTTGGTTTTTTTTGTCAAATTTGCTTGGAAATCTGGGAGATCAAAGTCTAAGAATTGAGTATAAGAGATCGTTCACACCAACACTACACGATGAATGGAATAATAATAAAAAACTGGGACACTACATGCGTTGCGTTCATACACGTACCTAGTCACATAACTTCCTCTCGTTGGCAGATTGGAAGAGATGGCACAACTAACTTTCAATCATATTTATAGCCTTAATTTGCTCCTAATTGCATGTGATTCAAAAATTTCTCTTTTAATTAGTATTTAACGTAATTTTCATGCAGTTAAATAGAAACCTTTGCAATTCTGTTTTCAAATATATGCTCACGGTAGCAATACATAGATGAATCCCTGCATCAAGTTGAACACCGATACCTTTCGATCTGTCATGGATCTACCACGTTTCTCATATATCATCATAAACTTTGGTCACGTTTAAAGATTTCCTTATAAGTTGAAAGCTATTAAAATTGTTTTACTTTTTGTATACTACCACGACGGTAAATGAGTCTAAAAAAGTTTTATAATTAATTTATCAGACTAGGTCCGTCGAATCTTTAGCGGCAGGTTAAGTGTGTGGTGTATAGTAGGATCTTTTAAAATTTATGGCGTTTAGTTTTTTCCACACTTTATATATTGGAACAAATCCTTTAAACACCCCCAACCCTGCTTGTCATCTTTTAATTTTGCACATTTTAAAACCAATGTTTGCTTGCTGTTTGTATTTATTTTGCCTTTGGCAAAGGCGGAAGAGTGGCTTACAAGTGTTCTCGTGCACTGGGTATTTCTCTGATTACTCCATTATGATTATTTGATGTGTGAGAGGCATTCCATCAATCACCACCACCTGTAAAGCTCAATTGGTTGAGCGCTACCGCTATTGCCATTATTACTTATCTCGAGATACAAAATTGTGTATGTATTTATCTATTCAATCGAATATATCGTATCGAGAGCAGCATTACATTGTTTGATTGGAATTTGACTATCGAACTTATAGAGAGGTAAAAATGCACTGGCTTTTGGCTTGGTCTCATTCCGACCTGACTGACTGACACTCTCCGATTATTTCCTTAAATGAATGTTATTGAATTGAATTGAAAGCTCAAATTGATTCATTGAAGCCCAGTTTTCCAAAGTGAATGTACAGCATCAAAAAGAGCAAAGCCAAGTAGCACGTTTATTTTTTCATCTGCGTCAACAATCAAATCACTTCAATAATCCCATCATTACATTTCCAACTGAACCGCAAAGGGAAAAAGGTTAAACTGCAAATTATTTGAATAACGTTTTTCTTTCTTGAACGAACAAGTCAAGTCATTTTCTCTTCTAATCCCTTTTTCTAATTCAAATAAATTAAAGACATTGACAGGAGAAAACGGTATTGCAACTACTGTCTTACTCCTTGAAAAATTCACTTGTATCAAAATCAACTCCACTTGCGAAATAGCACTTGGCCAAAAAGTATTTTTGAAGTCCTAGTTCGATAATAATAATAATAATAGTATCGTGGTTCTGGTTCGGTTTGGTTAGTGCAATAATGCAATGCGCAAGTGGATTCAGTATTGAGTCTCTCTCTGAACTTATTACAGCAACGGACAGCTGTCAGTTAACGCCCTTTTGATTGTGTATCATCTTTCGCGAGACAATTGACAAGCCATTGTAGTCTTGAGCACGGTGGAATTCATCCGTATCAAGTATACAATTGCTGCAATGCACTGAATGAAAACATAAAACGTAAATTATGCGTATATAAATCTTGGTAAAATGTGGTATTTCATTCCTTAGCGTAATAATAAAACTGGGCTACTGAAAATACATACATATTCATATTGTTAATTATTAAATCGTTTATCGTACACCAGCACCGTGACAGCTGACATTGTTGGAGCAGTTCAGTAGCACTCCATAATTGAGATCTTTTGTGAGTTGGCAGCTATGGCTGGGGCTAATTTAAAACCCATGAAATATGGTTTAATTTATAAGTAGGTACTTGTTATAATTTATTTCAAACGAAAAGAAAGGCTGCTTTGCCCATTGACCTGTTACTAAATTCTTGTTCACATTACCCCAAAATGGAAAATACCGTTTTACAACTAGCTGCAGAATTGGATAAACATGTGTCTGGCATCAATATTTTATAAAATATTTTATGCAAATGATTTATTAACATGCAAGTTGGCCAAAATACCCCATTTTGCATAAATTTTTAAAATCGATAAAAATCATAATCTCCAAATGGGATCTAGCGAGTAACGCAAAAAACATCAACTAATATCATTGCAACATCTCCACGAAATAAGTAAGTCATGAAGAGATAATGAAATGAAACTACGGTAAGCTTCATGAGCTCTCATTTAGAAGAATGATTAGATATTACGAGCTGTTACTCCGAATGAAGTCAAGTCGATTTGGTGGTGACTGATGCAACCAAAAATGAGTTGTGTGCTCAAGTAAGTACTACCATTATTACCCCTTAATTCTGACACCTCAAATGGTGTAGCCCTTATTATTTCCTATAAATAGGTGAAAGAAATCCTCGTAACTAACATGAACTCACTTGGTTGAGAAAATCAACGCGGAAATCGTGTCCTAACAAAGAGAAACGCGTGTAGGTGGCAATTCCACGGGTCACTCAGGTTAGAGCATTACCCAGCAAATTATTGACTCTTATATAGAAAATAGCTTGGTAATAACAAAGTACCAAAAGGAGAGCCAAACCGACATGCCGTTACTGTTATACTTACGTAAAATGACCTGCCAATACAGTCTCATAGCCACCTTCATTTTCATCATATTTTTACATGTTGGATAAAATGCAAGTAATGATTTTCTCCTCTTCATCCACAAAGCCAGTAACCTTTGGCCCTCGTACCGCTCTCATACAAACCCTGACCAAATGCGGAAGGGATCAGCCAAAAAGAGTAACTAACTATCACATCATGTTCATCATCAGGATCTGGGCCCCACCGACCGATATCAGCGAAGCCAACCACCATTGTTCCATCATCATGTGTCTCTCTCTAGATTTAAATCTAATTTGCACTATAAACTATAATAAAATGCGCAACATGTTGCAAGCTTTAAAAATAAAATATATTATGCGAGCCAAAACTGTCGTTTCTTTTGGTGCAATATCCTGATTCAATCATCCAAACGTTTTCCCATTGTTAAACTGCAGACTCATGCAATGGGAGCAAAACAAGAGGACCCAAGAAAAATGATAAACTGCATCCCCATATAAATCAGAAAGGTGGCTTCTTTCTCAGATAAAAAAAATGTTGAGGTGATGTGATAAGAGCACCTTACCAATATGCATACATTAGCCCAACTATTCCCTTTGATATGACTTCATCATGAAATTTTCGGCCTTTGTATTTTTATAAGTGTGTACATAACCTACTCAAAAAATTCGATGGAATAGATTGAATTTGGTTTGCTTTTTTGCATAAAATGTGATAACGTAAAAATGTATCGTGTTGTGAAATTGTTCTAAATGTTTCGTGAACTACCTGTTTATACTTGTGTGTGCATGAATGCTTACCCTCTTCATTTACATTTCCTATTATGAATATGCATACACATTTTTCGGCATTCTCCACTCAGCTTCTTCCCCATCATATCGACCATTATTATACTTATCTTACATGACTGTAATAGGTAGTAAACTGGCAATAAAATATGTTGCTTGTCTTCTCTCTTTACAATCTCATTGTTGTATCCAATTTTATGTACGACATCATCATGTTTTCCATGCACTTGCTGTCTTGATCGTCTTGGTGGAGAGAGGATTCGATGCAGTGCGTACCGTTCCCGAGCACAGGTTAGCAGTTGTAACAATAACTAACTCACTTGTCTCGGAAGAGAAAAAAATATATGCTTTTTTCGTGAGATATTATTATTTGGATATTGGTGGTGGCTGCTGCGAGGAACGATGCTATATTATTGCATTGTAAAATTTACAATCTGCCAACTCAAACTGCTCTGCTTATGATGATGAGCATGGGATGGCAGAAAAAAATGATTTCTTTTTCGTTATTGTTACACACATTCATTGTTATTGTTGTTGTATTGCATTGTAAGCATTCCAAAGTTGCTATCAGTCAAGTAAACAGAATGAGAGCATTTCCCTGTCAATAATCATAATGAACAATGAATAGGTATCCTTCCTACTGTTGACTGACTGTTTGAAGTTGTTGTTGCTGCAGATGATATGATGATGATGATGGTGTGGTAAATTCTTTGATCAAATGCGGATGTTACTATATATCTTATGTATTTATATGTGCAATACTTGCATGCTCTTTCTTCTCCACACAATAAATGCGGAATGGTGATGGCTACTGCTGATTGCTTTCATGAATAGCGAGCTACAAATCGTTTAATGGGAATCTCGTCAAGAAATCTATTTCTCTCTCTTTGTGAAAAATATGCTCATCATTCTTTTCTCTTGTCTTTCGCTGATGTGATCATTTTAAGAACCTGCTGATAAATCATGATCATCAGATTATCAAAAACCCATTCTGAGTTGAGAATTTGACCTATTGATCCATTGCGGATATATTTGATTCCTTATACCTATTCCCAGTTAAAACGCAAATCAAGATGGTTTAAACATTAGACTAAATCTGCTTTGATAATTAAATAAATAAATTAAATTAAATAAAACAACCTATTATTACGAAGTATTTTTTTGGCAAATCAACGTTAAACTGATGACGTTCAAAGCAAGCAAAAATCAAACTCATAACCATCATGTAGGTATCCTAAGATTGGTGAAAGTATGCAACGAAATTGAATCCCTACATGAAAAGACTTCCACATGACATTTAACTGTTTTTGTTCCAAGAGAAAATAGGTACATTTATGACGTGCATGCTTCACTGCTTGTCATTCATATTTAAGAGTGCACAAACACCGATACACCTGTTGATATTTTTGCCACTTGTTCATGTTTGCATAAAGTTTTTGTATATGTTTTCACCCTGCTCACATGCTATGCACTAATGAATTGATAAGACATATTTCATCATTCTTATCAAGCTTGATGAGTGATTCCTCAAAGATAGCATACGCAAACGCGGTAGTAGTATAAGCCAGAAGATAAATAATTGCAGTTTGCTGAGCTGACAGGTGACGGACCATCAATCAAAACGTTCAGCGTTGAGAGATGAGCTTTAATAACATGAAAAATACATTGTTTGCTCGAGTGCGAGTGCAGCCCTACACTTGCGCCTCAGAAATATGATCAATTATCAGTAATTCGTGTTTCGTTTTCATTACAATGTTGATAAATCATCTTACATTTCATGGTTCCCCGAATCATGATGATGATTAGCAGGCAACATGATTATGATAACAAATCGTGTGAACTCTGAACGGTTTTTGCACTCGTTCAAAACTGCACTGGATCAGGTGCAAAACGCACTATTTGAAAGAGACACATGTTTAAACTTTTCTGCACTTGATTTGAGTGCTGTTCTAAAAAATAAAAACAAAACTGCGTATCATTTGTTAATGTTTAATTATTCTTGCCAGCTCAAGTAGTACCAAGCTCGTGTAGAAAGTAGTGTAACGTCATAAAAAACTTCTCACTCGTGTAAAATCTCTCTATAGTTTAAAGGTATATATATATCGTCGTTCATAATATAATGATTGTGTTCATTGTCAGTGACCTGAGCATTTATTACCTTGCCATCATCTTCTGGAGGAGGGGATGATGATGAAGGTGTACACGCGAAAAACACACTCATGTATTTTTGTTTTGAGTAGCAAAAACGTGAATTTCATACGTTGTCATCCATTTACAAATACGTGTTATGTTCCGATGAGGTTTTTATGCTACTCGTGCTCATGCTCTTGGGTGAACGGCAAAGTTGACCCATACGAGAAGAAAGCTCAAGTCGTAAAAATAAAGAAAGGGGAACAAAAGAGACTCACAACAAGTTTGCGTTTTTACCCATGTTTTGCGGATTCTTTACATTTTATGCACACACACAGATTAAAAATTACTATATCGCATCGTAAATGGAGCAGTGTCAAGTGATAAAAGAAACTAACGTTTGTTGCATTCCACCTTTCAGACTTTTTAAAGTTTGTCATAAAACAACTAATAATTCTCTTTACACATCAACATCCTCTTCAATTTGTGATGAGTCCAAAAGAAGAGATGTGGAAATTATCGTCATCATTACGATGATAAATTGGTGAACCAGTTTTCCTTTTGTGATTTCATCTCACCATTTGATTTCATATTGCGGGTCACACACATCCTTCTCCTAATGTTTTAGAGTTTCATCTTTGAATACCAGGATCTTGGTTATTTTTTGCTTTTGAAAGCAAATGGGATTGTTGATCAAGTTGGTAAAAAATTGTAAACTCATGCGTGGGTGCAAAATGCAAACGGTGAATTATTTTGAATGAACAATGACTCCCCACCTCAG
>LJIJ01000739.1:0-77931 GCA_001718145.1 Orchesella cincta | reverse complement strand
CCTTCAATCTCAAAACTGGCTGCTCCGCTCTTGTTTAGTCGAACAACGAGTTTCCAGCTCAATATGACGTTCACATAAGCCTATTCCCTCTGGATGATATATTGCTTGTTAGAACATATACATTACCTTGTCTGACCTTCTCCCGCCTGGGTCATTTAATCTTACTCGAGTCGTTGACTGACTGATTAGAATTAATCGTTATGTTATTAATATTAATAATGATAGTACTCTTCTTCCATGAAAATTCGGAAGTGTTACCTACACGAGGCGCATTACAGCAGCCAGACGATTGAATATTAACAAAATGAATTTGCCATGGATAAAAACTGTGATTTTCATCCCAGCCCACATAATAATATTTGATGTTACCCAACTACCAAAACTTTGACTTGCATTTATGGCAACAAATCTCATACTGCATGTCCTTGTGGATTGTTGGATACGATGATGTGGAGAAAGCACGCGGGTTTATCATATTTATGTTCCTGCGACGAGCTGTTTGGCTGTTGGATTAGATAAGAATGAGACGTAAAAGATTCTTTTTGAAGGAGGAAAAGGCAAAACCCAGATTCTTTAAAAGTTTTCGTTCATCAACACCAACTTTGAGCTCCATGTAAAGGAGGGAATGTGTGGTAGGAACGCCAAAAAGTTCACAAGTGGGCTACAAGGTAACAACTTGTTTGAGACTGGAATAAATAAAATGAAGGCGAAGAATGTGTGGCAAAATTACGAGAAAGCACCCGTTGCTTGCATTTTAGTGCCCTATTTAGATAGTCGTATCGTTTTCAAAATGATGAAACGAGAATTTTTAAGGGTAAAAATTCCAGTCTCATACAACATCCCGACATCATGCTTGTCGTTTTGCGCCATCGTAAAAGTCGACTACTTTTTCCCAGAGTTTCATATACATGACTCTGCGCTCCTGAAGGAGAGCAGAACTGTGGCTGCTTCTGTAGAGAGAGAGAGAGAGATGTGAGAAGAGAACGCCGAATTAACGAGATCCGGCTTAATTAAACCGGGCATTTCATCCAACACTTTCCAAGTATTCAAAGGAGAGAAATGAGAGTCAACAAGGAGCACGCATCTGCATAAAAAGTGAAAGAGCAAATGGAAAATTACAAGATCAGTAATAGAAATGTAAGCTGTAGTCAGCCAGCCTCCTATGTAATATCACAGGTCTAATTAGACGTGCGACGCCAGATTGTCATAATGTGATGACAAGACGGAGCAGAGAAGACCTTTTTCTACCCTTTTTGAAATTTCAATGAGTTCTCATCACTTTCATTTCTCGGAATCTCTTCACTGTAATATTAAGTGTTGTAACAGAATCAAAAGTAGTAAAATAGGTTCTAGGCTTTTCAGCCTGCATTATTACGCTTTCTACAGCATGCTTCTCTCCTCTTGTTCTCTGTGATGTGCTGCTCAATGGTGACGAAACAGGGTTGTAGTTATGAATTTCCAGCCTTCAAAAACATATTCTGGCAAAAGAAAATGTATGATAATTTTTCCATGCCTCATTCTGTAAATTAACAGCAAAATGATGATGCGCTGACCGCCGGAGTATACACAGTGCTAAGCTCAAGTCTGTATAGGAATTCCCAACAAATGCCATTAAGGCTACTGCTGCTGCTTAAAAGTAGGGAGCTATACCTGCTTCGTCTTTCTTTCGGAGAAAAACAGAAGCGCAGCAGGAAACAATTAGCAATCAAGATTGCTGAAAGACATTTATAATTTTGCGGGAAGATTTCCATAAAAACTAAAAAGGGCGACTAAATACAGACCTCTGTTTCTTCTCATTTGTATTATTTGCCAGCCTTTAGAATTAGCTTTTCTGAATCAAAACTGAGTTCCAGGGTGTTACAATTTAGTAATTTAGGAAAACAGGTAGGGATGAAATTTTAGTCGAAAATTAAGTTTAATCAACAACATTTTGCTAGTGTTTTACTGTTTAAAGTTGAATTTATTAAAATTCTGACACCCTGAATCTGAAAGTTAAAAAGGCAAAGATCAATTAGCCAGAAACCATGCAAAGAAAGACATTGTTTTTATTTATGCCCACATTTGACATTAACATTTCCGCAACACACTTTGAGTCCAATGAAGTTGTTCAAACAATTACATAAGAATAAAAGCTAAACAACCTCAACTCCTTGTGAATACCTTCAAGTTAAATGACATTCTCGGAAACTTGGCTTTTATGAAAATCAAAAAATTTTGATATTCTCCAATTTAGGCTTAGAATAAAAAGTGCAAGGAAAAGAAAGAGGTTGTCATTCAATGACAAAATGAAATTCATTCTATAAATTTATTATCTAGACCAGAAAAGATCCTTCAGTTTATCGTTATATTATGAGGCAGCCCTGTGCGGGCTTGCTAGACAAATCATCGGGGATCAAATGGAAAACCAGCACAAAAACAACAGCTGAATGAATTCAATTTATAGCAGAAGAGGCTTCTCCAAGGCTTCAGGCCTTTTACGTTGATGGAATATCAAAATTTCAAAAGAATAACTTTCCACCATGCGGAAGGACGAATGAGATGAACAACATCCGACCACAGACGTGTGGCACGAGGATAGTATACCGTATATATATATTTTTGTGTGTAAGGTGGACATTAAGGTATATATGCACATAGCATGTTGGTTACAGCATTGAATAATGAAACAGAAACATGTAAAGTGAATATACTTATACGAGGGTATTGGCTTGCTTCTACATACACTGCTTATATTTCGTGTGGATAGTAAAATGAAAGTTACTTTACCATTGTTAACCATATCGCATTAAACTTTTCCGAGCCATCAGTCGTCCATCCAAAACTTGGGAGTAAAACAGCGGTAAACGCACTCTCTACTCTCCACGTATCTCATCCGCCTTTGTGCAGCCCTTACCAGTTATCCGGTAAAAACGAAGATGAACTATGAAAGAGTCAGGTTTTAAAGCCCGTGGGACAAGGTATCCAATTGTGATAGGACCTTTCTCTTTGGGATTTGCACACCCGCCTTGCCTCATTCTGTACTTTTTTACTGTTTTCCAAAGCCTTTTTTGGTTGAGGAATACATTGAAAATTATACAAAGTATACAAAGATATGTGACAGAATTTGGATTCAATGCTATTATGCCACAAACGCTCTTTTCCAGACAGATACACAAAATTTCCCGTCACATATCTTTGTAATACTTGTATAATTTTCAAATGTATTCTCCCAAAAAAGGCTTTGGTAATAAACAGTAACAAGTACAGAATGAGGCAAGCGGTTTCGTAGTGCAAATCCAAGAGAAGCGTCTATCCACTATCACCAATTGGATACCTTGTCCCACGGGCTTAAAACCTGACTCTTTCATAGTTCATCTTCGTTTTTACCGGATAACTGGTAAGGGGCTCACAAAGGCAGATGAGATACGGTGGAGAGTAGAGAGTGCGTTTACCGCTGTTTTACTCCCAAGTTTTGGATGGGTAGACTGATGTGCTCGGAAAAGTTTAATGCGATATGGTTAACAATGGTAAAGTAACTTTCATTTTACTATCCACACGAAAAAATATACAGTGTATGTAGAAGCAAGCCAATATCCTCCTATAAGTATATTCACTTTACATGTTTCTGTTTCATTATTCAATGCTGTAACCAACATGATATGTGCATGCTATATACCTTAATGTCACCTTACACACAAAAATATATATATACGGTATACTATCCTCGTGCCACACGTCTGTGGTTGGATGGTTGTTCATCTCATTCGTCCCTTCCGCATGGTGGAAAGTTATTCTTTTGAAATTTTGATATTCTCATCAACGTAAAAGGCCTGAAGCCTTGGAGAAGCCTCTTCTGCCTTATAATTGAATTCATTCATCTGTTTGTTTTGTGCTGGTTTTCCATTTGATCCCCGGATGATTTGTCTAGCAGCCCGCACAGGGCTGCCTCATAATATATACGATAAACTGAAGGATCTTTTCTGGTCTAGATAAATAAATTTATAGAATGAAAGTTCATTTTGTCATTGAATGACAACCTCTTTCTTTTCCTTGCACTTTTTATTCTAAGCCTAAATTGGAGAATATCAAAATTCTTTTGATTTTCATAAAAGCCAAGTTTCCGAGAATGTCATTTAACTTGAAGGTATTCACAAGGAGTTGTAGCTTGTTTAGCTTTTATTCTTTGTAATTGTTTGAAAACTTCATTGACTCAAAGTGTGTTGCGGAAATGTTAATGTCAAATGTGGCATAAATAAAAACAATGTCTTTCTTTGCATGGTTTTCTGGCTAATTGATCTTTGGCCTTTTTAACTTTCAGATTCAGGGTGTCAGAATTTTAATAAATTCAACTTTAAACAGTAAAACACTAGCAAAATGTTGTTGATTAACTTAATTTTCAACTAAAATTCATCCCTACCTGTTTTCCTAAATTACTAATGTGTAACACCCTGGAACTCAGTTTTTGATTCAGAAAAGGCTAATTCTAAAGGCTGGCAAATAATACAAATAAGAAGAAACAGAGGTCTGTATTTAGTCCCCCTTTTTAGCCTTTATGAAAATCTTCCCCAAAATTATAAATGTCTTTCAGCAATCTTGATTCTAACTTGTTTCCTGCTGCGCTTCTGTTTTTCTCCCTGAAAGAAAGACGAAGCAGGTATAGCTCCCTACTTTTAAGCAGCAGCAGTAGCCTTAATGCATTTGTTGAGATTCCTATACAGACTTGAGCTTAGCACTGTGTATACTCCGGCGTGTCAGGCATCATCATTTGCTGTTAATTTAGAATGAGCATGGAAAATTATCATACATTTTCTTTTCCAGAATATGTTTTTGAAGGCTGGAAATTCATAACTACACCCTGTTTCGTCACATTGTAGCAGCACATCACCAGAGAAAAGAGGAGAGAAGCATGCTGTAGAAAGTCATAATAAGCAGGGATGAAAAGCCTAGGAACCTATTTTACTACTTTTGATTCTGTTTACAACACTTTAATATTACAGTGAGAGATTCCGAGAAATGAAAGTGATGAGAACTCATTGAAATTTCAAAAAGGGTAGAAAAGGTCTTCTCTGCTCCCGTCTTGTCATCACATTATGACAATCTGCGTCGCACGTCTTAATTAGACCTGGTGATAATTACATAGGAGGCTGGCTGACTACAGCTTACATTTCTATTACTGATCTTGTAATTTTCCATTTGCTCTTTCACTTTTTATGCCAGATGCTGCTCCTTGTTGACTCTCATTCTCTCCTTTGAATACTTGGAAAGTGTTGGATGAAATGCCCGGTTTAATTAAGCCGGATCTAGTTACATTCCGTTCTCTTCTCACACTCTTTCTCTCTCTCTTACAGAAGCAGCACAGTCTGCTCTCCTTCAGGAGCGCAGACATGTATATGAAACTTCTGGGAAAAAGTAGTCGACTTTTACGATAGCGAAAACGACAAGCATGATGTCGGGATGTTGTAGTGAGACTGGAATTTTTACCCTTAAAAATTTCTCGTTTCATCATTTTGAAAACGTACGAGCTATCCAGTTAAATAGCACTAAAATGCAACAACGGGTGCTTTCTCGTAATTTTGCCACACATTCTGTCCTCTTCATTTTATTATGCCAGCTCAACATAGTTGTTACTCTGTAGCCACTTGTGAACTTTTTGGGCTTCCTACACACATTCCCTCCTATTCATTAGCTCAAAGTTGGTGTTGATGAACGGAAAACTTTTTAAGAACTTTGGTTTTGCCTTTTCCTCCTTCAAAGAATCTTTTACGTCTCATGTTGTATCTAACCAACAGCCAAACAGCTCGTCGCAGGAACAATAAATATGATAAACCCGCGTGCTTTCTCCACTCAACTCGTTTCCAACAATCACAAGACATGCAAGTATGAGATTTTGTTGGCCCATATAATTGCAAGTCAAAGTTTTGGGTAGTTGGGTACCACGAAATATTATTATGGTGCTGGATGAAAATCAAAGTTTTTATCCATGCAATTCATTTTGTTAATATCAATGCGTCTGGCTGCTGTAATGCGCCTCGTGTAGGTAATCACTTCCGAATTTCATGGAAGAAGAGTAGCTATCATTATTAATATTAATAACATAACGATTAATTCTGAATCAGTCAGTCACAGACACTCGACAGATAAATGACCCAGGCTGGGAGAAGGTCAGACAAGGTAATGATATGTTCTACAAGACAATATATCATCCGAGGAGGCGGTAGCTTATTGTGAAAGTCTTTGAGCTGGAAAACTCGGTTTTCACTAAACAAGAGCGGAGCAGCCAGTTTTTGAGATTGAAGGGAGCTCCATATTATAGTTTAGCGAGTTTTTGGCTTTTACTTCCAGCCTTTAAAAAAAAAAAAGGGGCACGATCATGGATCATGTCAGATAAGATTGCATTATGGGTTGTGTAACTACTGTAGTAAACTGGGAAAGTAAATGTAATGTAACAGTCAGAGGCAACAGATCCAACATTTTCGTTTCAAGTCATGAGAGCAACATGTGCACTAGACATCTTTATGGATGCGACCCCATCCCATTATCATCCTCATCATCATCCTCAACTGGAGGAAAGTAGTGCTTTGATATTTCCTGGATAATGTTCACATTGAGCTGTCGTGTTATCGTTTTCTCCCAACCGGATCCTCAAAGTGTCCCGTAATCTCAAACATTACATCCGTGTAGCACTCCCACTGCGTTTCATATCTGCCATGTAATGCATGAATTTTCGCGTCATCTCACACCACCGCTCATCGCTTCTGAAACTGTCATAAATTATATATCATCTCCCTTCTCAATTTTTGTATCAGATTATTAGATTTTGTCACAAAAGCAGTGCTCAAACACTACAAAATACAAAAATCAATTACTCGTGTTTTACAACTGGTTTGATAGTCAAATTGAACTCATATTTCCGTGCATCTATAATTGCAACCAATTTTTTGGGATTTATTGTAAATTTTAATCTAATTGTCTTCAAATATTATAATCCATTCAAAACAAATTTTTTTATTTTATTTAACTTAACGCATGAGCTACGGCGAGATGCAACAGAATATTGAAATCCGGATTAATATGCGCGTTACAAGTTGGTTTACGTGGCTTGATAAAAACTGTCTTTTTTGGGGCGACTTGCGAAAGAGCAAAGGATAATGCCATTTCGTATCATACTAATCATTTCAACACATCATCATTACTTGCTTAAGCGGAGTGGTATTGAAAAATTGTATTCGGTGATTACATGATAAGACAGGTGTTTACAGTTAACATTCTCGTATGAACAGATAACACTCCTGGTTTTGACAGTATATGGGAGAACAAATGGCACTTGACATGATGACAAGAGTAGATAGATAGAAGAGACGGTTCTCTCTGCTGCAAATTGATAATTTATGCAATTTCTTAGAATGCCAAATGACCTCGTTGGCAAATCGAAAATTGTTGTAAAACAGGGATTACAGTTTCTTGTTAATTTTTAATATCACATAATTTTATCATCACACGTAGTTCTCAGTATATTGCTCATCACATGTGTTGAAACCTTATTTACTCATTTGATAAAAGGATGAGCAACTGTTTGCAAGGCTATTGTTGACGTCTGTTTCACTTTTGCATATTCCTTATAGTGAAATGTTAGAATATAAGCTTAAAAGAAGTATAACTACACAAAAGTAAATTAGGTCCTGATATCACCATATTGAATATTGAGTAATTCGACTACTACTCACCAGCAACTGACAGGAAATATTTTAGAAATAGATAGACCATGAAATCCGCATTATAGGATCATGTTACTTACTGAATAATGTGAATAATTTTGGATGAATACTATTATCATTTACATGCGTATCTGTTTTATACAGTGTTTTAGCAATGTCAAGTAAAACTATGATGCATGATTTGTAATATTCATAAGTTGGGATGATCTCAGTTCAGCACAACAAAGAAAGTCTGCAACAACCAGTAAAATGCGTTTTGTCATGCTTTGTATGACTCTACACATCTCACGTTTATTTCAAACAGTACTAAAATATTCAACTGTTTTGGAGATCCTCATAATAATGTGTTCATCAATATGCCTACATACACGTACCGTGGTAGTTGACTGCTGTGGCGTTCCCAGAATTAAAACAACCAAATGGCGATGATTCTCTGGTTGTTGTCTAAAATTACAAACAATGTGATATATCTTGCGTGTCTTCATTGCTCATTCTGTGGTCCGTGCTTGTAACCTCTTCATGGTTCATCAGATGGTTCATCCTCGCATCTCTTAAAGAAGTCCTAAATAAGAATTTCAATATGAATAGATCACACACACAGAGACTCTAGAGAATTATCTACCGAGTTCGTTTTGTATACTTTGAGTGAATCAGAATAAATATATTATTTATCCGCAAATGAGCTGTACTACTAATTGGGCATTAGTAATGCTCACTCCTTATTAGGCTCTTTGCACAGCTTCACCTTTCCAATGTCTATGTAAGTAGACAGTGAAGATAGATGCAATGATAATACATGTTATCATAGTTTTGTCCATGTCTCTAATTCTTAATCAATTAGGCGTACAACTTCTGATTACAGATCGCAATTTTTTGCAGATACCGCATTCAATTTATATAGGACAAGCATGCCAAAAGTTTCTTAATTTCAAGAAAGTATGACTTTAAATGATAATATAAATGTAGCATTTAATATTATGAACATTCAGCTTATACTTCACAGGAACCATTCCTTGCAGGTATCTCAATTCGAAAGTACAACCAGCTCAGGTGTTTATTGTCAAGTAGAACATGACACGTTTAAAGTTCACATTTCCATCCTGATTTTCATCATTGATGTTCTGTCTCTGACACCGGTTCTAAAGAAACAAAAGCGTGTAATGCGAGGATATTATGATAAGAAACGGGTGTAAGAATGCAAGGCGTGCTTCCTGTGTTCTCTCATTCTTTCTTTCTCCCAGAACAAGTCCCACTGTTTGAACATCTCCAATCCTTCAACGGGTAACAATATCGTCATGTATTTGTAGCTGTTTTAATAGTTTGGAATATGGTAAATCCTAAGCTTTTCTGTGTCAGATATATCCTTCCCTTTTGTTTGAACTTTAAATAAAAGTAATAATAAAAGTCAGCAGTAATAACAATATGATGTGGTAGTGATCCGTAGCAGTTCCTACTGCAGCAGTCTTTTTATGAAGATGCGCATCGGTGCTGACTTGGCACGTACTTCATGTAACCGACTGACGCTCATAAAACGTGATTTTTTTTCTTTTGCAGGCGAAGACCGACTGCCACCAGATCAGGTATGTATCTATTTTAAGTTAATAAAAACCGCTTCATCTCAAATCAAACATTGCGTAATGCGCTTGCCTCTAGTTTTCTTTCGTTTTGCCTTTTTTAGATTTCCTTTTCACCAAAGAGAAATAATGTACAATTATAATCCGCAGATCCTTTTAGACAGATATATGTAGGTAATGAGCTGTAGCTCACTCTTTATGTCTTTTCATCTTTTTTCCACAATATTCTGCTTTGAAGACGTGCGCTCGCGTTGGTGTGCATATTATGTGTCATGTTTGTTCATTCTGTTTGTGGATTTTGGGAACGGGAACGACACTCCTCGTTACAATTGCTTGTTAACTTTTCCTGTCCCATAATTTGGAATGAATTCAGTTGACTGAAGCTCATGTAGAAAGTATCCCAGCCTGTTTTTTTTCATACAGGGAAAGCAAAAAACGAGGCGATAATGATGCGATGAGGTCAACAAGAGGTCAGGGATTTATTTTGCTTCCCCATCCCCATGAACATGATGTAAACTCAGACTATTATCCACCACTCCTTAAAATTTAGAACAAAATAAAGAACCTACTTGCCATCCATATCAGTTTCTGTCGAGTCTTACTTACCCCATCACTTTTATATGATGTATCATGACAAATTCTATTCCTGCCTGCGTAGCATGTTTCAGACACTAACACTTTTTTTTATTATCACCCTTACATTGTATCAGTTTATTTTTTCACTGAAACAAAAGGCCTTGTTGTTCAGTTGGTGCCACTCAAGCATTTAGGCCTTATCGCCTAAGAAAAAACATAAACCAATAGATATATTACGCATTTGGTTTTACACGCTGAACGCTATGTAAATGAGCATTCCTATAAAGCCAGAAAGTCTCCATTGGAAAGCCCAATTAATAACACAAACATTTATATTCAGAATATGACAGCCGAAATGGTTTGTTTACATCGTTTCATTTCTTCATTTAAAATCATTATTGAGGAACGTTAAACGATGATACATTATGTAAAACTTCAAACATGACTCAATTTGCTGACAAATATTAACGCTGATAAGACACCCTTCTTTCATGATAGCTGTGGATTTACTTGTTGTTAATCCCAGTGAAAGGTTGCTGACAGACGAATCCTTGTGTTTGAGAGATATTTTTATGAGTTTTATCATTGCGTAATTTTGTACATCTACTATTTACATGTTGGTTTTACACTGCACCGCATGCGACATTTAAAACTGTTTTTACAGCTTCCTCTAGTAAACATCAACACACGTTCGCTGTTACTACTGTGTGCATCTCTTGGTACAATATCATGTTTGAACTCCTCTCTCTCTCTCTCACCCTTCCACTTTACTCTCGGTTAGCATGATCGCTTTATTGTCCATGAGTAAAAAACATATTGTTGAAGTATTATCACTGATTCAACTGGTTGGTTCATTAGGTTTTTGAGGACATACTTCAACTCAAATTTTAACTTCTAGCGTCATAAATCTTCTATTTATTAAGCATGTCAATGTTGAATATGCACGGAGGAAAGTTGTGAACAAGGCAGATTTTTATTTCAAGAAGACTTGTAATGTAGAACACGTACAAATATTCGCAGTTATGTCATAATCTGTAAAACCGAACGAAAACCATTTATAGATGAATTGGAATCATTGTTCTGTGTATGCTCTTAAGTGAAGAGCATCGCCATCCTGGGTTTTGTTTGTAAGCAGTTCAGTTTAGCTTATATGTTTTTCGTTATCGTGACTTCATTTTGATCTCTCATCACCTCTTTGTCTCTGAAAAAGAGTTTTATGTCAACGTAGCGCACAAGCAAGCATTGTAAACATGATGTGTGCTTGTGTGGCGTGAGAATGATCATAATAAAATGATCTGTGACTTTAGTACGCATCGTAAAATACTTCAAAATTTTGAAGCATCGACATATACAATGGTGTATTGACTCAACACATTTACCTATCCCATATTTCGTCTTCAGTCTCTCAGGGAGGATCTGTGTATTATGCATAAGAGTTTCATTCTTCAATAGTAATCAACTCGAAGCTTAAAGTGTTTTCCAATCGCAACAGAGTCACGAAGGGCTCCTGTTCCCACACTCAGAATGACTTTTTTTTGCTTTCCTGATGCTCACTAACTTTAGTACAAGTACAAGCAAGTCGTTTTGTCGTGAGCATTTTTACTTCTTATTACATCTATATAGTTAGACTAGACTAGCCTTTCGTATCTCTTTCTATAATATTTAATAAAATATATGTATTATCATGTAAGAATATCTATATTTTCATCAGCTAGTACAGTTAGCTAATTTGCTTGCGAAATTCGCATTGATACATTTTAACTCAAAATATTTCACATGGATCCAAGTCGGTGTATGCTTTTTTGGCAGTAAGTGTAAAATGGAACTCTGTTGTGAAACCATAATATATAAAGGGATAGTTGTTAACGAAGAACCGGAACAGAGGAAGGGGCACGATGAGCTTTGAGCTTGTATGTGTATGTAGCTTCCACCTTAGTAATTAGATGCGGTAGATGATAGTAGCATCGAACGAAAGTCGGAAGTTGTTCAACTTTTTCTCAGGGGTTCTCACGACAAAGCGGAAGGAAGAGTAAAGGAAACAGATGGTATCAGCAGCCAACAAAAATGCTTTAACGGACGAGCTGTTGATTGTGTACTGGAAGTATCTATTTTAATGATTATTTCTAACTGTTGCTTTTGATGCTACTTCCAACAAAGCTCTATTTTTGCGTGGACCTAAAGTAGGAATACAAAGTAGATGCAATCATGCTTTCACAATGAGTTGGACTTTCCCATCAGAAATGAGCTTGCTCTTACGAATTTTGAAGAAGTATTTAATATCCTTCATATCTCAATGGGATGTTGTTTCATAAACTGCAATTTGTTATGTAGGTATAGAACCATTAAAGTTATTAGATACATTTTACACACCCGTGCCGAATAAACAGAAGCTTCTCAGCTCAGCTTAATCATCATCGCTCATTTTTTACAAATCAGCACTTGGCAAAGCCGATGTTACGCGTGATATCTAGGGAGCAGCTCGTTGGAAGGAATGAGGCGGCACAATCCCATCATATCACATCAGAATCAGATGCTGGCACAGAACAGAATGAAATGTTGATGACACGGAAAGAAAGGGTTGAATTTGAAACAGACATTTTTGATGGCACGGCTTGGATTCTAAATTACAGCTCATGCAAAAGCCAACCAAGATGGTATAGTATTGTCAATAAATCAGAAAATTAATGTGGAAGCGTTGCTTACTTTTATCTAGATTTCATAACTTCGTTTGACATTCCGAATTTTGGCCTTTTTTACGGTTGAAAACACTATATGATGCTCAGAAACAGAAATTGGGGTTTGCCTTCCCAAATATATGCTTTCATACTCACCCATTCTCCATCCATTTGTAAAATGACGCGACTGTGAAGACATTTTAGTTTAGATGCTCAATAACCTAAGTAAAGATTGGGATGAGTTGTGATGAGTTTTCGCATAAATTTTCAATTTTTCATTTCCACCTTACAATTAATAAATCATCAGTCTTCCTTCTTAGCTTTTATTCACATTTCGTTCCAGGCATAAAGGACCATTTTAGTTTCTAACTAAATTAATGCCATTAAGGCTTCCTAGTATCGTTAATCAAACCAAATAAAAAAACTTTGGGCTAGTTGTGATTGCACGTGGAGGCAACTTATTTGTTACAGTAAATAAGGGGTTATTTCATTTCAATAAAACGATGCATATTTGGCAGACACTATCAATGCAAGGGTCATCGTCATCATTAGGGATGTTTCCCCATAGTACTGTCACTGTCCCGTTTCAAATGGGTTCCATACAGCAACTCGCAACCTTCAATCATCTGAAGCAAATGATGAGGTTTTTATATTTGACCGAATAAACAGATGCTCCATTCCTAAATAGCGAGAACGAGCGAGGATGCCTGCTTTTTATAGCCCATTTTAAAGGTTTGACTGATAATGTTATGCAGAAATATTTCGGGCTAAGTTTTCGCCGAACTTGAATAATATATAACGATTTCTGTATAAATCTGTACCCATCGATAGTTGAATACTTTGCATAAACAGCTAGAGGTAGCATCATTTTTTATCGTGCATAACTTTTTCCCAAAGGAGAAAATACAAGGAACTCATACTTCAACTGAAGAATTTCTAACGTTTGAGATTTGCTTCTTTTAACAAAAGTATTATAATGCTAGGTTTCTGGAGCATCTGAAATATTTTTGTTTAAAATACTCGGAAGCAAGATGTGAAGAAACATTGAGAGTTCAGTAAAGAACCTTTTTCTTCCCCGATTTCAATAATCCAACTATGATCATCACAGTTTCGTGCATTGACAAAGGGAATTGAATAGATTTCTATCATTCACCAAACATAAAAATGTTATTTACATGTGTAGTTCTAACCATAAGCCATATATTACGTAGTTGGTAATGCATTTCACAGATGAGATTCATGGTTGACTAACAAAGGTGATTTTTTGCTTGTGACATCTCAATCGGTGCGGCTGGACACTTTGGGACAAAGGATGAGTCCCAGGTGGAATCCCTTTTTGTCAGCAGGCGTTGAGCCGTTAGTACACAATTTCAAGCTGCACAACATTTTGATGCTTCTGAATGAAAAGAAGACCTCTTCTCTTCCTGTGCATTCCTTCATTTGAGTACACGGGTGGATGAATCCTCCCTTACGCTCTATCATATCAGTCATCAACGTTGTTGCTTCATATTATTCAAAAAAGACTCTTGCGTGGATCCCTTTACAATAATGCTTCCAACCTATAGATATTTGTTGTGAACATCTCTATTAGATACTTTTTCATTCAATGAACAACTTACTTATCAAGGTACGAATGTACATATCTGTCCGTGCTTTACTTCTCTATATACTATACATTTACAACAATATATACAAACCAATACGTAAAATATGTGCTCCGTATGGTTCTGAAATTGCGTTAAAGTGATAATAGTGCCAAAGGGAAGATCATGCATATACCGAAGAGGGAGAGAAAAATAACCGAATGAATCGCAAGTGGCAAGAAGATTCACAAAAAAAGTAAACATGAATAGTAATAGCTTTTGAGGTGGTGGTGTGGTGTGGTAGCTTCCAAACTTTTGTGTTTGGATGGATGCCCTACAGAATGAATTGAAAAGAGTGTGATCATGACGGTCATTGTGTTGAATATGATTTTATGGGGTGACAAAGTATGTGCCTACATTCAGGTTACAAAGAGATATCTCTATTTACCTATTTAGATAAGAGGAGATTCCCTTTTCAATCCCGAGAAGTCTAGCTGTGTTGTAACATTTCTTTGCTGGGGCTTCCTTTCCCATTTTCATAGAAAATTTTCATGACACTTTCTTGTGTATTTCAAAACAGCATTATTTCCCTAGTTCACAATGAGAGAATCTTATCATCATCATCATCCCGCAATGATCATCAGCCTTGTCATGATGATCGCTCTTTCTAATGTCAGTACGTTTGTCGTTTACGTGCGTATCTTTTTTGGACTTGTGGAAACATGTCTTTATATTTTCTATTATTCTCACAACTGGTTTCCCATTTCGTAAGGTTTATGTGCTAGAATTGTTGCTCAATGCAAAATGGGATGACAGTTCTTTGATCTCTCTCTACACCATACTTTAGCCAAAGGTTTTTTATCCGATAGATACATAGACCGTCACTATTCTTCGGCATAACGTACTTATTTAGAAGGTGAGAAAGAAGAAAGCAAACATTTAAACTTGGAATCTTTGAATAATATGACGATGATGATAACTAAGACTCGTTTTACACGAGTCCATTCTTTCTCAACTCACAAATGTGTTTCAGATCCAGAAAATATATCTTATTCATTTGAAGATACATTTATGTGCAACCATTTGATATTATACACATAGAGATGTACATAGTGGACGACAGTTTTGAAAGATGGATGAAATGTACTTTTGAAACGTGCCTTCTTTGTCCAATCTTGCATGCTTCGAAAGGTACACATAAGAGACCTTAATTTCCACAGGATTGTTGCTGTTATCACTGAGCAGACAATTTGGATACTATTGAAAAAAATATCTTGAAAGGGAATCCGTATTTCTTGTATATTGCATAACAGCATGTTTGCCACTATTTCATTGTGTGCATAAATCTTTTGGTGTTAAGCGCATCTTCCTCATGAGATAATTCAATGATTTAATGGTTGTTGAGGATTCACATATTTGTATAAAGAGGATCCCTTAAGGGATCATCGAAACATCTTTTGTAAGCTTGCTCATTTCTACATTGCATGCCTGACCATCCCAACTTTTAGCCGAGTTGAGTGGACTTGTTAATCTTTTGAAGATACAAATCTTATGTAAATCCATGGGTAGCATCCGAGCAAATGGGATACCCTTTCAATGTCCTAATTGAGTTGTGGGTTTTCGCTCAGTAATTCCATTTCCCGTGTTTTCATCCTCTGACACTTTATTTGAATGGAGAGATGGTTTTGAGAATTCAGATTTCGATATAAAAAAACGCATTCATACATTTTTCTTTGGGATGCTTTTCACCTTGTGACAATGTAATTTTCTCATAGATAAAATTTCCATGTAAGTTGGTTGACGAGAACCCTCCGTATTCTTCAACAGATATAAACCACGTCCCTTATGTTGATGATGATCCTAAAGGTTTTGGATTTACATGAACCTTGTTGCATCAAGAGTGTGAGTTCACATTACTTAAAGAATGGGGATTGAAAAACACTTTTTTCTCAATTGAAAATCTCTTGTTGGGATCTTCAGTCATGGCTTACCATGACTAATGAAATTTCGGACAATGAACCGGCTTATACCGACTACAACCTTATGTCACTGATGAACATGTCAAAGGAGGTGTTGGACTGTGAACATTTATTTTTGTGGGAGGATTTTTAAGTATTTCATCGCACCTCACTAATAAATGCTTATTTGTAGGTGATTTCGTAAGAAGGAATCTGTTCCAGATGAAAAGGCAATTTAATCAGTAGAAAGAATCCTTAATATCAAGAACTTTTGATAAAAATTGCCTATATTGTGCTATACATATGTTCAAAGCATATTTTCGGTAATTTTTCTTTACCACACACGTACGTACCTTACCGCCTAGCTTTTTTTGGAAATGAGAAATGCATTGTGTTGACGATCCCACATCTCCTGAATGGCAATATTGCTCTGGATGCTATTTAACTAACTGCTGTCATGTGTATGGTCCTCACCCAAAGTGGTAAAAGATTGAGAGGAGAAACATGAAATTTAGTGGCTTCCCATCACTAGGTCTTCCCTCCATGACATAACACTGCAAGATAAAACTAGCAGGCTACCACATAAGATATATCACTGGGAAAGTTTAGGTGGGGGTCTAGTGATGTTACGGGAATGTGATTAATGCATCACGTTCGTCTCGACTGGGCGACGCGCTGAAAGCTTTTCGTCGTTTTCGAGATCCACACGTTACGCTTTTTCATCGAGAATCCTGAGTATCTCCCTCTATCAAAACTTTTTATATAATGCGGAGCTCAAAGAATGGGCAAAAGTGGAAAGAGAAATAGTTCCGCAGTCAACTAGGGAGAAAGTTTTAATATAGTGCTGAACTTCACAAAAAAAGCGTGAGCATCATGATGATAGGGACTTATTGGAGAAAATCACGTCAGCAAGTGAATAGACTGATCCTCAAGTACATAGACTCAAAAGGGTCCTAAGAAGCTACTCATGTTTGAGTAGATACTCACTTGAGCTTATTAAAGGAAGCTGCTATTAGTGGTGAAGCAAAAACTTTTAATTAATGAAACTTCACCACCACCACCATTTACTTACCCAATTTATTATGCTTAATAGGTGGAAGCAATTACAAAAGTTGTGTGGTAAACAGAATAATCTCAAAAAGATTTCAAGTATATACATACCGCTCAGCTAAAAACGGCTTGTGGAAACTGATCTACTTCTTATTACGTTTACTAACTAGCTGTGAGATCCAATGTTAGTCATCATTTCACTTACAACCAACCGTAGGAGCTCATCAATGGCATCATTGATGGGTCAGATGATGCATCAGCCTTATGTCACTTAATATCCTGTGAGAACCTTCTGATTATTGCTCAACAATATCATTTCCCTTCCTGAATGAAAACGTGAGAAGCCATATTACACCACTATCCAATCCAGCTAATCGATGCGTATATCAATATTACGAGATGACATAATGCACCGTGTAGTTGTGTGGCGCGTGTTGTTGTAAACATCATCATCATCCTTCTCGTCGTAACTGTCTCAGACGTAGCTCTTCATATCATATCAATTTCACATCATCATTTCATGCCATTTCCGTGTCATTACGTTACACTTACGCTGCTCGACTCGTGCAGTCTTTCATTAATAGCAGTGTCGACACTTGACTCCAGAAAGAGAGAACTGACTCTTCTCTCTCTCTATCTCACCCTCTTATACAGACAAGTCTTGCCATTAATGTGCGTGCACTCAACTGATAATACTGATGAGGCATTCAACTCGTAACTTCTTTTTTTATCGATGCGTAGCTTACAACTACACGACAATGTGAGAGATGAATAAAAAAGGAGGGTTATCATGTAAGTGACGATGGAATAAAACTTCTTGTTCAAATGAAACCATTTATGAACAATGGCAAGTGCACTATTCTCTATTTTTTTCAAAGTAGTCACAAAATATAGAATGATAAAAATCTGACTTTTGAAAGGTAACCTATTATTCATGGGTTTTCTCCTCTTTCTCTATGTGATATCGGTGCAGTGTCTTGGTGTTTATTATTCTGCCCGTTTTCCTTCCATAACCCTTTTTACTCTCCCCTTTCTTTCGTACAATTTGTCCACACTCAAAATAGTCATCAGTCATTCATGCAGTTTTTTTTCAAAAACTTTTTTATGATGGGACATGAGGCTATCATCTTTTAAAATGTAGCTTTATAGTTTGCCTGTATGTATTCATTTTGGTGACAATGAGGATACGACATTATTTTTTGTGCTTAGATTTGATTTTTTATACTTTTGATCTCATCACTTTTTATGAGGGATGTTTTGTATGTAAGAAATTGTAGTTTAAAAGACTGCATACTGGTACTGCTCTATTTACATTGATTGTACCTATGCAAAAAATGGTTTTGTTACATTTTTTATAGTAGTCAAGAAAAGTACTCATTCTCAACCTCTCACTGAGAGCCTCACACTTGGCTTGGATAATAGTTCCTTCCTACCTGCATGTATTATTACATTGAGTGAGAGAGTGAGATATATAAAAAAATATTAACATTTAGAATTCTGGTTCATGCATTTGCCTACCAGTCATTTGCATATTGATCCACACAAAGGTAGGACGACTGGGCTGGCTGTGGCATTCAAATTAATTGTAGATAGGAATCACGCTGAAATAAGAACGGTTGGAATAAAATTGTTTTGAGAGGACTCTTAATTTTGAAGCCAAGGGTAAGTAAAGTCAAACGGGTAGGAATGAGGCTATCGTTGTCAGCCGTAGGTGGTTTGGAAGTTTAGGCAAGGGAAAGTCTAGATAGAAACGGAAGTACGGCAGCAGCGTGATTTCGACCTATTCGGAGTAGCCCGTTTTTACCTGACTATCAGGAGTATAAATCGCAAAATTATTTCACTGATGGTAATTAGAGGTCTGCATAGCAAGCACACGTCTACGTGATCACAATTTTAAGTCCGAAAAATGACAAAGATAAATCCATGAAGTTTGCCTGTCTGATGACATCACGCTTGGTTTTGCCCACTCTAACCCTTCTCTCTCACTAGCTCACTCTTCCCATAAAATAGATACATATCTCTGAGAATTAGCCATCCCGCCACCACCGTGCTTATATAGCTAGTCATGCATGTGGCATGTTGAACTGAACACTATGAGAAAATGGGATGAAACATAAAATGCAATCCATTATACTCTCAGCCTCGTGCGGTGGCATATGACCCTTGTTCCTAATGATAGTGATGTGATGATGACCAATCCATCGTTGCACGAAATCCTCGTTGTCACCATCACGGTCTCATGCATGTTTATTTGTGTATGAAAAAATTGGAATAGACAAATACAGACGACTCGCCCGTATTTAATAATAAAACTGTTTTGGTTCAAGAAGGGGTAATGTATGTATGCTGTTGTGCAACCTGTGTAGGTGTAAGCAAGCAAACAGCACAAGAACTCACTCCACGAGTCATGGCATGTAGTCAAGTCAATATCATTTTAGTACCAACATACAAGTAAAACGTATAAAGATTGAATTACTGGATAAACTGCTGAACTCTCGGTGGTTGAGTGCCTCAATCAAAACGAAAGCAGATTCCCGTAGCCGAGCCATGAAAACAAGAAATGGGAACGTTAATTTATACTTGTAATGACATTACATGCATGCAATTCAAGCGCCCTACGCAGTTCACCTGCCCTATCGCACTGACTTGCTCAGAGTTGAACCCCTTTAGCACCAGGTTGTTGTCTGACTTTTTAGTTGCCCCTAAAAGTCACTTAAGAGTCGGTATTCATGCAGCCGGTGAGATGAGGTTCATTTCTTTCAACCTGAATAGCCGTTGTCGTAATCATCCCATGAATCATGGAATGAAATTACAACGACCGCAAGCATAATATTGTACATTATTATTGTGGCTCATGGAAGCGAAATTCGCTTCCTCTTTTTTCTTCGGATTTGCCTTAATTACCATCACCAACAACAGTCCTGCTTCCTCAACCCCAGTCTCGGTGGAGCATATAGGCCATCCGATTGAAATGAGGATTGGAACAGAGTCACTTTTAGGTGCACTTATGCCATGCTACTATATGGAACTTATCATATCTCCGTATCATGCCCGCGAAGAGCTATAAACATTGCGGATATGTCTGATGTGAATTATGATTGGACCGCATGCTAAGAATACATAAGAGCGTTTTTTCTCTCTCTCGTCAGAGTAAAAAGGCTACTCATATCAATCTGTTATTATCATTTTGGTACATCAGTCCATTATTTGGTACGGACGAAATGTGCTTCAAATAACCATCGTCATTGTGCTCTAGTTGTATAAGAAACCCCCGTCTTGTTGTTAGAGTTTCGTTTGCATATACGCTCAAGAATGGATGGAATGAGTTGAATTTCAGGAAAGAAGTGATATGATGAAATTGTAATAACGATGTTATGTAGAGGCTGACCAAACCATTTTTTTGTTTCTTTTTTTTGTTGACCCTAAATCCGATGGCTTGACTGGAAATGAATGACGCATATAAATGTATATGTTTAAAGGGAGGGAAAAGGAATGTTGTGGCATGAATACTTTATACTTTTCCTAGTCGAGCTTTATACTTTCTGAATAATATTGCACGTTACCGTCAGCTATAAATGTCTTCTATTAATGGAGCAAGAAAGTCAGATAAGTGGTCATAATGTGAGGTACAAAAACAGTTTATTACCATTTGGCTTTTAAAAGAAATATTGCCCCTTACCTTTGCATATATGCATGGTTTTTCAGACTAGCTCGTAGATACTAAACGATTTCTTGGTCTAAAATAGTTTGATGAAATCACGGCACACACCAACTAGTCGTCACAATAACTATTTTGTGCCACATATGCTAGTAGATTTCCTTCTGAATAGCTGAAAAGGATGCATATTATAGTCAATTTAGATGCTGCCAAACCCGTGTACATTCTTTAATTGTACTTTGTCAATCATTTTTTGGAAATGTCTTCAAAGATTCATTCTGCAGGAATATATTGGCATCTTATGCTAAAACTGCCTCTGTTAATTAATGCTTTTTCGTTTTTGTAATATTGCTTTTATGTTATATGCTCACAGCGTAGCTTGTTTCATACTTGCTTATTTTGTTGTGGTATTTTCTATTGTTGTTTGATATTAAATAATAATATTAATTTTAACTTCTGGTTTCAGAATGGGGACGACGAATTGTCATCGTCAGCCGATGAAGAGGTATCCAGTCATAAAGGTAAGTTCAGGTGTAATATACAAAGCGTTATGTAGCATCTTTCCCCTACCAGGCATATTGAAAATCGTCCCTTTTGCCATCTCGATTCATTTTTTGTTATCCTAAAATTCAAGCACGCTCATCAAGTGTTCATTGAGGTTGACTATTGCACATAATAGATTCTCATAGTCAATCTGTTTGAACTGAAATTGTATGGCATTCTGACATAAAAAAGTGCGTCGATTAGTCTTAAAATCAAATCAAGAATTAGAAGGTATTTCGTTGTAGCAGTGAGATGGTTATGATTTTACGTGCTTTTGGTAGGAATATAGCACATTATACATATAACCTGTTACCAATGCCGGAAACAGAAGAATCGGCTCTCAGCTGCCTCTTTAGTGAAGCAAGACTCTAGTATAACAAGCAAGCAGGCAGAATTAACATCCGTGTCGGTAGAAGTCCCGTCTGTTGATCCTCTTTCCTGTGCTTTAATGCACGAAATATGGTGACTTGCGTGTTTTTGGCTCCTGCACGGATTCTAAACAAACTTCCAATTACATGATTTATGGGGAAACTAGTGAAAAATGCATTTTATGAACGAATGAAGCTTTTCCCCTAGTTATATACTAATAATGCTGCATCCTTGTGGATGCTTAAAATTGATAAAGGTTGCCCCCAATATGGAAGAGAGAAGCAATTAAGCAATACGATATTTTCCTTTCGTGTCTTACAGAAAGTTTGGGTTCTTCTTTGGAAGTTTTCAGGGTTTTTTGGGTATTTTTACCGACCATTGAATTATCATAATCTTGGTCTGAGTACAGCTTGAATGAGATAGAATTACGTACACATTCAATGACATCCTATTCAAATGTCCATCAAATCGTAAGATAACCTTTTTCTGCAAAAAATAGGAAATGAGGTACGAGCATAGAATTCTAGATGATCTGTGACGAGATTAAAAGCACAATTTGGTTGAATACATATACGATATGGTATCTACTTTTGTATTCTCCATAGAATTAGATAATTTGACTGCACAGTTTCCATCAAGGTGATAACTGATGATAAGAAACGATGGATGTGGATGGTTTTTAATATTGGGCCAGTAGTTGCTGCAAGGAGGCAAAAAGATTGTGCATACAAAGGTTCATTATTGTAAATCGTGCGAGGGTGCAAGAATGACATGAAATACCTGAAGTCCCCAGACGTACCACTCCACTGGAAAGAGTCAGTTAGCATCATTTTTATTTGAGCGGTATGAGATAGAAAGATACATGTGCATAGATATAATGTGTATATACATTACATTCTCGCACACATGTGGATACTCTCACAAGTTCCTGATTGATAAAAGATGAATACCGGAAACAACTGTACCAGTTTATGATTATTATGATTCCGCTGGAAAGAATGAGTGAGTGAGCTCGAGCAATCGGTAGTGTGCACATGAAGCATGACAGCACATGAACCACAATAAGCGGAGTTTTAATAGTTTACTGAGATACACTCACATAAAAACTATTTAGAAGAACGCACATTCATGCTAAACATCCGAGAGTCAGGGAGCAGAATAACAGAAAAGGGGTGGCATAAAATAAAGCACAAGCACGAGCCTTTTGATTTCCTATAGATAACCGAGCTTCCGGACCAGGTGTCATCTTTTTATCACGACTTTTGACCGAGAGTAGCAAGCTACTGAGTACTCGTCAGTCCATTCCTTCGTATCATGTTGAACACTATTTACACTGTGTCGTTGTTGTTGCATTTCCTTTTAAAATTTGGGGTACTTGCATTCAGCTGAAAAGAAATCATTCAAATCCAGGTATTTAGCCAGTTGTGACGTAACAAAAATATTGAGCAGATTTGTTCCGACTTTGTTTCACCAAAATTCTCATTGTGCGGCTGGCTATGTAAGAATTCAGATTGCAAATTGATCTCACCTACTAAGTCTTCTTAATCAGTAGAGAAATTGCTATAATATTGGATATAAAATATTCATTTAATTTGAAGCTATTATAGACCGACAAGTTTCAGAGTTTGCATTCAGTGATTTATGTCGCTAAAATTAAAGTGCAGAAACAAATAGAGTAAAAGTTAGGTTTAAGTAAAGGAGCAAGTTTTGGTGAAAATCCTTTAAATGAAGTGTTGTTGATTGTGCAATAGGTAGCTACCAAGACATCTACAGTGTAAGTGGAGTTAGTGATGAAATTCGGAACAATAGCAGCAGTTTGAGTGAAGCCGAAGAAACAGATCGAAAGGGAGAGGACGGAGATGGAACAGAAACGAATGACGAAGACGAGAGAATTCTTGACAGATCCCGAACTCCTTCGACAGAGCATTTGAATCACCTCGGTCAACATAATCATCATCATTCAATCAGCCATCAGCTTCTCGCAAGCCACCTCAAAAGGGAGAAGACCCTAAATAACAACTCAATCTCTTCTGACAACGACAGTAACACGAGTAGTAACAATAATAATAATTTTGGATCAATCTCTGCTGGGAGTTTTCTCTTGGGGCATTTATCCAGAAGCAGTGGGAGCGGGCGGCTCTCTGCTTCCCTTAGCTCTTCCGGTGGACAAAAGAAATATCCTTGCGGACAGTGTGGCCGATCCCTCACTGATCTTGCTAGTCTTCAGAGGCATCTCAGGTATGTATGGATGTGTTATATGCGCTGATAATCCTCAAAACCATATTATTTTTATTACTACTTTTATGCCTATCTGCTCTCCACCACCCACTCTTTTCATCATGTGTACTTACTTTGTCTCGTTTCTGTTGTGAGTATCTTTTCCCACTTTCACATACACACACATTTTGATCTATATAAATAAACAATGCAATGATGATGATGATGTGTCATCAAACCATGCTAAAGAATTACGTAAGATATTAATTAGATGCTACCCCTTTTCTATATGGCTCTGTTGATTAATCAATTCTTTTATGGTTTCGAACAACATGAAAGGTTTCGCATAAACAAAGGTTGATCAATTCGTACTCTCTTCTCATCTGATACAGAGCCCAGCATTCGAGTCCAAGAAATCACGCCTGTCAAGAGTGTGGCAAGACCTTTGCTACTTCATCAGGGCTGAAGCAACACGCTCATATTCATTCATCAGTCAAGCCCTTCCAGTGTGAGGTGAGTAGTAGTAGCAGTAGTAAATAGCATTGAATGTATTTTTGACTCTCCTGATTCTTTTTCTGCTTGTTGAGTTTTTTCCAAACTAAAAAAATTACTGGGACTGACCTATGACTTGTATTTGAAAATCTTACCATTAAAATGAAGACGAATTTATGAAAATATAAGCAACAATTCTTGAAATTATCAAGAGAATTCATTGGAATCTCAAGTCGCCCCAAAGTATGAAAATGTCCAAATATGTGTTGTTTGGACAGATGAATCTAGTTTAGAATATTTTGCTTTAATGATTCTTTGGAAAGAAGTATCCGACATCCAGCTTTGATTGGAAACTAATGCATTAATTTTTCTCCAGGTTTGCAGGAAAGCTTACACGCAGTTCTCCAACCTGTGCCGACATAAACGAATGCATGCTGATTGTAGAGCCCAATCTAGATGCGACAAATGCTCCGCACCTTTTGCATCCAGTGCAGCTCTTGCAAAGCATAAAAGATTTTGTGACGCTGCGTCATCTGTGGCTGGAAAAGCTGGAAGTTTAGGCTCAGCCCTGGCACAGTTCCCCTTCCATCACCAACCACAAAACCAGACCGTGGGCAATAGTATACTTTCAAAGCTACACAGTGGAAAAGGGGATAGACCGGGCTCCCGTTCACCAGACAAGCAGCGACATCAAGGAGATCCGGAAAACTCTATTTTGAGTCCAGACTCCCCTTTCTTTACCAACAACAACAACAATACTAAAGGCAATCCAAACCCAATGGAAGCGTTACGGCTGGACATATCTAGTTTGACTGGAACTCCAAACAACCCTGGTGGACGAGGTGGTTCTGCATTGAACCATCCCTTGCATGGCAGCTTTAGACATCAACCTTATGCCACTCGTCACAGTACCAAAGGTCGAGTTGTAATGACACCCCCTCCAACCGTCAACTCCCCCGAGTCGTCACCAGGTCTTCCGAACTCAAAAGATGACTCAATAATGATGCATTCCCCAGCCATGAACCATAATAACAATAATCGGAAAAGCCCAAAGGAGATTATCTCCAGCAATAAACCGCTCAGTGCCGCTTTCCCAGGGCTCATGTTCCCCCCATCAATACCTCTCTATAACCCCTTTGCGGCTTTCCCATTTCAGCAGCTAATTGGTCAACCCGTGAAACTCGGAAATGGCCATGGAAAAACAATCTCAGAGCAGATTCGTAATCTTGCAAATGGACGAAGAGCAATGTCGCTATCACGTTCTCCCACTCCACCAAGAGAACATTCTCCAGAAAAAGAGGAGTTGGATGTAGAACTAAGTCCAGAAGAGGAACCAGAAGAAGAAGCGGAGGAAATAAAGCGGGGCGAAACTCCACTGGACTTGAGTGTTCAATCTGGTGCTGCCAGTGGGAAGAGGGAAGAAAAGCTAATAATGATGATGAACGAGGAGCCAGATGATCTCAGCATGGCAGGTCAAAAGGGGAAACGAACCCGATCACCAACTCCCATCCGCTCCCATTCCCCTCCAAAAAGCATGCGAGAGAGCAAGGAGCTAAAGGAGATTGTGCCAGGTAAACGAGAGGATGTAGCTGATTTTGTAGAGAGAAAAAATGGAAACAGAAGTCAAAATATCCCCAGTCCTAGTCCCATTTCCCCACCTCATCACGCCCTGTTTCAGAGTGCTCTTCAACTGAGGAGAGATGGTCCTTTAATGTCAGGCGGAGGACTGGATCATTCGGAAGAAAAGGCATCTGCATTCTCACAAATCATTGCCCCTCGGCCACTTCATCCATTCCCTAGATTCTCTCATCCTCCAGCACCATTTCCTGCATTGCCACCCGGCTTCCATCCAAACTTTAACCCTTTTTTCCACAATACTCTTTCTCCGAGGAACGACCTTAGCAATAGTCTAGCCACACCAAACTCGGTTTGGCAAGGGAAAGTTGGGAGTAGGTAAGTCGATTTGAGATAATCTTTCACACTTTCACTTTTCCCTTTCATTCGAGGTGCATTCAATAACCGAAGCTATTTGTATTATTTCATTTGCAGTAGATACACGTGTAAATTCTGTGGAAAGGTATTCCCTCGTTCTGCCAATTTGACACGGCATTTGAGAACGCATACCGGTGAGCAGCCGTACAAATGCCGACTCTGTGAGAGATCTTTCTCCATCTCATCAAATCTTCAGCGTCACGTCCGCAACATTCATCACAAAGTGAGTTAGCCAGATCGGTATTCCGAACTCGCATGCCCTTTGATCTCAACTCTCTAAAGGGTAATTCCAATGGCGGCTCAGTGATAATGATTGTGATAACAGGAAAAACCATTCAGATGCCCACTTTGCGACCGAGCATTTGGACAACAAACCAATCTGGATCGACATCTTAGGAAACATGAGAGTGGAGATAACATGGACCATGACTCTTCCTCACCCTCCCCATCACCTCCAGTTAGAATTTAGGAAATGTACGTGAGACATTATTTGGTGCCATCTAACAATGCGTTTCCCAATGGAATCCATGATTCAATGCAATAACAAAGTCACACCTTAACTAGATCTCGACATACAAAACCATACATTATCATATATAGATTATGTGTGTATGTATTTAGAACCCATACAAAATCATGCAGCATAATAATGCTCTATCCATATTATATTGCTCTCTGGTCGCAATAAAAATATTTATACCTGTAATCCAGTTTCCTGTTATCATACAAATACTCCATTATAAATCTCAATTCCATGCACTGCACTGCACTATATTGTAATAAGATAACTCTCTTCCTCCTCTGTATCTCATATAAAACATTGCAGACGTCTAAAGAATTTATGCTAGACTTAATCAAATATCCGTTTTAAGTTATTTTTAACCAATCGACTGTGTTTTTTTTTAAAAATATTTAATTTCCAGAAGTTTAAATGCATGCAAGTTTTTATTCTGCAACAATTTCCATGATATATGGTGTTAGGTAGCATTTGATTATGCAAACGAAGTTGAAGATATTACTCACAAAATACACTTTTAATGAAATGGCAATCGTTTTCCGTTCTTTTTTGTAGAGTACTTATTAATAACCACTGAAATAGCAATAGAAAATATTAAGATTATCTGAAAATAAACAAATGCACTGAGAAAAGTTAAAAATACTTGGGAATGTTTTGAATTAAAATGCTTCTGCTTCTGAAAATAGTTTCGCGTCCATTTCTTATAAAATGTTTGCGTGTCATATCATAACAGATATAACTGTATGGATTTGGATAATATGAACAATTATTGGTGGTATTGTGCTTCTCGTGTTGTATGAAATGAAATATGATGAAATTCAAACAAGAAACCTATTTATTTTAATTGTTCACTGCTAGAGTCAATTACAATTTTACAATGTACTGAAAAAATCGCACACAATATATATATATAGAAGTTTAGTGGTCTAGTTTAGTTTTCGGCTTATTTATATACTGTGTGTATGTGCTGTAAATTTTTAATATTAGCCGTATTCAGCTAGTCTAAGTGCTGCAGTTTATGCTTTATAATAACAGTTATGTTTACTGTTGTGTAGCGGTACCGTTACACTTTTACCATAGTAGATTATTGTATGTATATTGTATAGACAAGCATTCTAGTTGGTTTTTATTACATTAAACTTACCTTATGAATATAAACTATGGTGTGTAGTATAAGGGAAAGAGATATCAGTCATTTCCAATAAGTGCACAGTAACATTCATGATCTTATATATGATTATTAAAGTTGAATAAAATTGATGATCTTACCATTAATTCCACGAAATGAATATGCTACTAATTCTTATCTTCGTCTTAATGAAAATGCATCGATACTAAAGCTAAGAATATTCAGGGCATTAAATCAATGAATTTTTGTATTATGGCGTTTATTAAACGTAGTGTCAGGAGGTTAACAACAAATTAAATTAGTACAAACACGACGGGTTAGTAGAATATCGAGAATTTAAAACATTAAATTATAACTTGTGTCCATTTATATTTTGGCTTACGGAAATCAGTAGCTAACTTTTCTAACAATAATTAACAGTTTAATTAAGAGCGAACATATTGCACAAATGCACCACTACCAATTTCGAAGAAAGTACCTAATAATTATTAAACGTATAAAAGGAAAGGGGAAGGAACTTTGAGGGAAATGAAAGTATCATCAAATATAACATACTTAAAAATTAACCAATTGTTCGACTGTATATTATATATACAACAGAAATAATCATTCTCTCGTCCTATTCATTAGTACGATGGCAGTGGCGATAAATCATGTCGCTCAGACAAAACTGGTAAGAGTTTGTTTTTTTGTGAATCGAATACTGGCTGACATACATGCAAACATAACTTAACTGGACGTATACAATACTTTTAAGTACAAACACACAAACTATCTAAAATACTGCAGTTTACAAATATTTAGTTAACTTGTCAAAATCTTTAATTTGAATTCATACCTATATATTTACGTCTAATATAATGCATTGTACAAAAGTGTTTCCACAAAGCACACTGGTTTCGTTTTTAAGGCATTTAGTATGTAAATGTTGTTCCGAATCTCATTTTTTTCAGTTCCTGACAATGGCTGGCCTATAAAGTAGAAAGGCATTTTCGTTGAAGATCTAACAATAATAATTTGTTACAATTCGTTACGGGCTGAAAGGATTCCAATGTTTATGACATCATGAGTACCTGTTACAAAAGCCTAATCGTTTCTGGAAGACCTACGATACGATATACACACGTACTAACACTAAAAGCTATTTTGGTTAATGACTACTCAACATAGACTCAACTGTCTACGTTTATATTTATGTCCGTTAGTTTAAAACTGCACAGAAATCTACAAGATCTGTACCTTATGACTTAGGTAATACTAACAGTTTATAATTTTCAAATGTGACTTGGGTATCTAATAGTTGGATAGTATCAGTACGTGAGGTTTAATGTTAAGTGGATAAGAACACGTTCACAGCATCGGCTATGATGCTTTTAAGTCTACATAATTAAATGCGGGTTGTTTGTATCAATGAACTTATTTTCCAGAATACATCGGATTCTTGAAAGTTGATGTGGCTTGCTTGTAAATAGGATTCTCCCCCTGTAGATAAGAAAACAGTTATGCAATTCAAAACAGTTTTGTTAGAATTAAGCCAGCATTATAAATAGTGAATGCCCTTTTGCTTACCGTGTCCCACTTGGCACTCATGCGCTCTTTCTCGAACCGTGCATACTCAGCCCTGTCATGGATGTGCGTGAGAAGTTTCCATAATAGGAGGAATAACAATCCAACAATAACAATGGCACCAACGACTCCAGAAATAATCCAGAAGATGGGTGGGTCTGGAGGACAGTCTTTTGTCCGCTGGGCCTTAATATACAATTTGTTTTGTGGGGTGTAGCCGTATACAAAGTAGAATCTGCAACGATCTGTTTGATCGGTAAAGGCACAATATTTCTCATCGTTTTGCTCATCACTGCTTGCAACATCAACGGGCTCCGGCTCAGGATATTTGATACAAACTTCGCGACATTCATCTTCATCCTCGAGTTCTCCAGTTTGGAACATTCTGCATTGGACACAATCCCTTAGTTCTTCACAGCGACCTGGGCATGTCTGAATTAGAATAATATGAAAAATTATGTACACATGATTCAATCAGTTGATCTATAAAGTAAATTCAGTTATATTCTACTTACGGGACACTTTTCACAGAACCGACCAGAAAATCGAGATACGGTTGTGTTACAGACACACTTGCCACATTCACAATCGCCTCTGCCATTACATATCTCTTCACTTCCAGGTTCAATGCAAGAATCCTTTTTAAATTTCATAAAAAAATTTAGAACTTGAATTCGTAGTTATGAATTGGACTCTAACTATTATGGAATCTGGACAAAAATACCGTTCGTGTTGCACATTGGCAAGCACTGCCACTCCAACCAGGATTGCAAAGGCATTTTCCACAGTCACATCTTCCATGATTTTCACCAGAGCAAAGTAATCCGTTATCTCGTTCGCAACTAAAGTTATCACATTCGCAGTAGGTTCCATCAATTTTCTGAAAGTTTTAGGAACAATTTAAGAATTATTATTTAGCTTAATAGATACATATTTTAAACGCGTCATGCATCTTTCTCTGATCATCGTAATTTTTACCTCATTTGGATCCCCTCGAGCTTGGCATTCACATTGACCACATTGGCATGTACCCCTGAGCCATAAAAATAACATCATTATTCAATTTAATACACATTACATTCATTTTCAATTGTTTCAAACCATAAGTTTTCAACTGACCTATTTGAACAGACTATATCAGTTGTATTGTCGTGCCTACATCCAGTGTCATCATCGATACTAGAGTCGCATTCACTGGCTGTGCCCCAGTTACTGCAGTAATCTGAGTATGGTTCGTAGCCCTAGTATGTTTAAGAACGCAACGGGTCAGAATTAATTTGCCACTAAAAAGTATAAATTTTGAAACAGCATGTAATTTCATACGGGATTTCCAGGAATTTCGCATGGGCATTCACACAACATTTCCAAATCAACTGTCAGACTCTCGTTGATACCAACTCTGTAAATCTGGAATCTTTGTTTCCATTCATTAGGATTCTTGGGGCATTCTGTGACTTCAATCTTTACCTTGAAACTGCAAAAAATAAATTAGTGCTCAATGTAAGAAACTAATTGTATTAAATATTGCAGAATGTAATATGAACATTTATCACTTACTTCACTGCACTACCGACCCTCAAGCCATTGCATTTATTAGTTTCGATGTAAGTTGGCGAATCCATACATTTGGAAAAGTATGAAACCTTGATGAAACTGGAAGCAGTATCTTTGAGCTCCACTGATGAAGTGATTTTCTGTTTATTTTTTAATTATTAGAATAATTAGTAAAAGTTTTATTTCCTCCGTATAATTTTGTTGGTCCAATTGATTTTTTACCTGATATTCTTCCTGCACTAATGTGACAACATTTGTGGAATCAGCCGCAAGTACGCCACAAGTGGAACCTTCAATTTGATGGCTTAAGCGTTTGTAAATATCAATTTGCTCGGCGGTAACAGCAAAGATCATGTTGATTGACTTTTCCTTAACTTTGGAGTTAACTTGAGCAACGGATGGATAGTCTTGAAGTGTGGAATGAGTATATTCACCTTTCGAATCTAAATGGCACTTTCCATCATTTGGCTTTACGATTCCTCCGAGCTGTAAAATTAAACACTCGTAAGCTTAACTGGAATCGTATAAAATGTTTCTAAAACTATGATTTGAGAATTTACAAACCTTTCCATCTCCAGCGTAGTGAAAAGAGGCATCAGTGGAGAATACTAACAGTCGACGAGCTTGTTGTCTCCATCCTACAAGTCGCAATTAACTTTTGTAACCTTATCTATATATCTAATGACCCTTTCTTTTTTATATCATTGATGGGAGATTAAATTTTACCAATTTGATTACAGACAATGGCTTGCATAATGGCATCAAATCCTCCTTCTGGAGCATCCAAGTTTCCTGATACTCTTGCATTCTTTACTTCACCCTATCATTTTAATAGTGGTAAATTAAAGCTCCAGGACCTTTCATTAATATGGTTTAACACACAGAGAAGCAAGCAATCCAACAAGCGATTAAATCATTTTGTAATGCGACACAAACACAGCAAAACTAAGAGCAAATAACACGCATAACTCTTTTGGAAAATAATAATCTCATAGAATGATGACTGAATACGAAGTAATTTGAATTAGCTTTGTAGTTAAATGTTTTTGTCTGGTTATAAAATCATTAGAAAATCCATGTGTCCAGTTCCAGTATTAATAATTCGTGTAGGTAAAAAGTATCATTATTGTGGCTTCGAAAAACTTAAATTTATCATCTCGTCACATAATATGTCCGTCTCAAACTCTCCATAATTTTTTCTTCCTCTTCATATCGTTTTGTCAATAATTTGTCAATCTAGGTACAACATTGAATAGGTGTGATAAAAATTTAAAATGCAAAAGGAAAAGAGCCAACCATTTTGATTAATCTTAAGCAAAAAAGCATGAAAAACATTCCAACGCATGCATTCACAGCATTTTGTATCTTACACAATGAACTATTATTTGCATACGGGTGAGAATTCCTACATTTAAACAGTAAAAAGCATTTAAATTAATTATAAAATACTAATTAATATGGATGCGTATTAGTTTAATATAAAACCGGGTGGTCAGTAATTCACAGTTTAGACATTTGGAGTTTCTTTTTGTACAACAACGATGAGAAGAACAACTTACTGCAAAGCGGGACGTATCTTGGCTCAAAGACATGACGTTCTGAAAGCCATAAGGCGCCTCACAACCCGGACACGGCTGGATCAAGCTTTTGATAAATTCATCCATTTTTATAGTTCAGACATTCGATAGTGTCTTCACATACTAAATTATTACTCGTACTATTGTGCATGTAATTTTTATTATATCGGGATCTTGAATACTGTTTCAAAGTGCGCTTCTGAATTCGTCGAATTTTACACAAATTTTTACAGGGTACTTACTACATGCAGACAACTCAATTTAGTTAAGTAATTTACATAATAGCAACATATTTCAAGAATGCCAATGAGAACATAAAATTGCAGCCCCCAAAACCGGCAACCAACAATACTTACAAGGACTTGATTCATCATCCGATAAGGTAAAAGTGTGATATAAGGTGTATATGTGCATGGGAAAAATGGTGAACGGATGTTGTGGACCAAAGGAGAACTATGTATGTACAGACATAAATGCCTCCGAATTCCAAAAAAATATAGTACAAAAAAGCTGGAACCCGGAAGCCCCATGAAAGAAAAAATACATTACAGTATTGTATACTGCACTTGCCACAGAAAAAAAGTAGCCTGAAGAACAAAAATATATATTTACAGGCCTGTGAAGGTGGCGTCGTTACCCCATGGTCGTGGGATCAGTCAAAAATAAAAAAATAAAATGTACCGTCAAAAATGTCAAGGTGCGACAAAATGTACATAATTGTAGATGTCTCCATTCAGACAGTCATCAGCACAAAATTAATTGTGCTACAACGAAAATTTACGTTGTGCAAAAAAATACGTTTACAAAATAAGTATGCATGTTTCTACTGTACATATTTCCAAAACACTATTAAAAGTGTGAAAAAAATTATGACAGCTTATCTTGCTAAAAATACAAAAAACGCAAGAATAGCTTTAAAATAATGGTTGTACAGAAACAGATATTAGTATGCATCCAGAAACTTACAGAGAATCTGCTCGTATTCGTGGTCAGATTCAGGTGGTTGCGGTACCCATAAGCCGCCACGCATTGATCGCAAGGCTCTAAAATTCTAAGCCCTTCAACTTATTTTACATTGGTTCTTTACGAGTTTCTTTTGTACCTTTGTATGTTTGAAATAATTAAATTAAAGAAATCCATAACTGATATAAATGACCATGACACTCACTTTTTCTCCACTGTTGACACGAAAGGCATAACCACTTTATCCACAAACGAGCCGAAACCAAGCCGGAAGTTTGAGGTCATATTTTGCATGGTTTCCGCAAGAAGATTTCCGAGGTTAGACAGTTCATCCTTTGGGACAACAATTATTCACGCGTGTTAAAATAAAACTCAGTTTGCCACATGTCATTGGAAGCAAAATTATTGTTAAAATGCATCTTCTCTCACCTTATCATCCTCCATAGATTTTGACAAGTCCATCAAGTAATACAGATCCACAGGGTAGTCCTCTGCCTGAGCATACTGCATATTCATATCAAATGGCTGACCAACACGAAGACGAATGTTGACATGCTGTGGCCTAATTTGAACTGCAGATTTGTATCGTCCTGTCTCGTGAATTTCATATCCTTTTGAGATCTCCTCATCCCTAAATGCATGATTATAAACTCATTAGCTTATGGAACACTGAAGTTAAACTCAGTTCTCATAATAATGAAACACTTACACCAAAAGCTCATATTGATGACTGGGATTGATAAGATACTCATCTGTGCACCGTGATTCAACAGGTAGTGCAAGATGTCTCGTTGCAGTGTTGCATCTCGGATACGGACTATTATCCGATCTTTCATATCTCTGGAGAATATTTAGGAAACAAAGTGAAAGTTAATTAGAATCAAATTCATCAATGACCTTGATATGCAATCGGTGAAAGGTATTCAAGCAGCATGCGGAGAAACACCGTACAATAGTCCAACCATTCATTCATTTTATTGATGGATAATCGTAATCAGTTAAAAGATAAAGTAAAAACAAACAAACTTACAGGCTGTGCACACCAAACACAATCTGGGCTCCTAATGCACTCTCCACAAGTCTTTTTCGCTGTACATGACGAATTTGAACTTTGGCCAGAAACGAAACATGTAATAACTAATAGTATAAAAGCTACAAATGCAAATTTTCGACTATGGCACATTTTTCCTAAATTTTCAGTTACTTGCACAAACGAGATCTTTAGAACTCCCTTTCACGGGAGAAATATTACGGGAATTGTTCCCAGGTGCGTAGACAAGATAAGCAATGCTTATTTCTTATGGATCAGCATCAACTGAAATTCTTGCAAGGCAAATCTCATGAATAATATTTTTCTAGTTGTATGAACTATGTTGCGTTTTGTGTGCCAAGCGTTTATCTACCGTTTATTAATGTACCGATGTACGCAATTGATAGTGCCGAACGAGCAACATTACAGTACAGTTGATTTAGTGTATCTTGCTGGTGGACTTGAAAAGGGGTTGGACTGTCTACTCGTCTATATATGAATTCAAAAGGACTACAAATCTGTGATTTCTTTTGTCAAATTTATGACTTTTCGTTAATTTTTGGGGATAACAAACTGGACTAGACGTAAATTTTTTAGTAAAATTTCCAAATTAAAAAAAGTCCGATATCCACCCACGCCAGAATTAGCTTAACTCTGCTAACCCAATTGAGAGGTGGATGTGGAGGATGAGTAATAATAAAAACAGAAAAGTCCAAAGAAGAAGCACTAATGATTTGTATGTAGGGACATAGATACACACATCAATACATCTTCTTGGAGTTAACAAAACTTAGTCAGACATTCACTCGTCGTGTGTATCCTGTGCATGTAAGATGTTACCATTTGGATGTGGTAGGATGTGTGTTTAATATTCAGGATGAGAAGTATAGATGTGATGTACACACTGTTGGATGAAGGTGCAACAAGGGTGTATTTACATTTGAACAAAAAAATCCCTGTGCTTTCTTATAAAGTCATCGCCTCATATACTGCATCTTTCATTCCTAGAAATTCCATGCACTAGTCATGAATGTACATAGGTATAAGTGCTTCTCAGTTGCCTCGTCGATGTACAAAGTGATTACAAGCTCAGAGTCGTTTTCATGCGTGGGCTTCTTCCGCTTTAGGTTGCATCCCCACACGGACCCATTTGTCAATAAAAGTTTTAGATATAAAGAACCAAGCAAGGAGACTAATGCCCCCTTATTCTCCGCCAACACCAACAAAATGTAATGAATCGAATGTATACAATGCCAACGCAATATGTACACTTTAGTATCAACAGAAACGCCTAGTATCTCATGTCAGTGATGATGGCTAAGCAAACTGGGAGTCCCAAAAACCTTTTAGTAATCTCAGAGAATATGAAACTACTTTGGAGTTGGGATATATAATATGTATATATTCAGATGAACAAATGCGTCTTTTCATTATTACTCTTATCACAATGAGTTTGTCATCTTCCAAAGAAATTTCACCCGTACGTGAGTATACATAGTCAGACTCTCATATTATTCTTTAAATTACGCAATGAAATACATGAATTTAAAGCACACGCATAAGCAATGATATTGAATGAAGCATGTCTGTCATTTAAATTGTATAAGATGCTTACACTTTGAACATAACGGTTTGCGAATTAATGGTCAAGATAATCGAAAGTTAGAAAACAGAATACTGTTTCTCTCAACGCATTGCTGGACTTTATAAAAACCTCGGTATACACTCGGAACACTTTTGTGCAACTCTGTTTATTCGTCTACACAGCAATGATTTATAATACGTTAATTTACAAGGACAAAAGGTTGAGCGTATTTCATGCATCAATATACATCAATTAAAAAGGTTTGAATTTGCTGAACTAAGCGTTTACTGCTAAAATAAATCAAGGATTTGTGCTACTACAGCATATATGTTTGGCTTGCTTCTATTCTAGCTTTCCTATAGTAGTTACATGTATTGTATATTTTCAACCACACTAATCTACAAATGTGTAAAAAACGAAAAGATCTGTCGAGACTAGTCTACCTAACCTAATATACCATTGATGAACAGTTGCCAATCGCCAATAAAGTGCCAATATAGCAGAGCAGCGTTAGATTCATCAAGAAACAACTCCAAAACATTTTTTGTGCAAGTCTGCGAGCGAGCTCTATTCTCGATACAACGCCAAAAACTTTATCATTTTTTACATTTCGAACTTTTCCGCAACCTACTCACTCTCCAATGCATGTAATACTATTTTAGCTGAAGCAGATTATGTAAACAGAATATATGCAGTCAGTCAACAGTCAGCAGTTTGATCCTTATGTGCCGAAATGTCACAAATATACGTTCTGTTAAAATATCAACCTAAAGTCCTCTATCATTGTGGATATCATGATGTTGATATGTTGTATGGGAAGGAAACGTACAGCACCTTTTGGTGGGTACGATAATTTACATGGATTGAATGAGTTTTCCCAATGATAACTAAGTTGAGTCTACGTGAATTTTTATTATAAAAAATTATGACTAGCCATGCGTTCAACAATTAATGCTATTCTAAGCTGATTGATCTACACGATGTCTTGGCTTATATCTTGTCATTCCACCAGCCGCCTACACAGGATGAAATTTGCTTGTACAATGATAAAATGTGAGTGCTAACTTAGATCATCGATCAAAACTGTTTTGAGTGAAATCATTTCTATTCTGTTTCAAATCTTAGATCATAACAATACCCATTTGTTAATTGCGCATGCATGCCGTTTGATTAGAGACGTTAAAAGTCGTATCTTATGGCTTAATATTCTTATAACGTGTACGGAAAACGAATGAACTCGGTTTGCATATTAAGTAGATAGTACCTGTGTTTATTGAATTAAACATTCCATTTTAATAATGTAATCTATTCCAAATTTTAAAATGATTCGAACAGGTCAAAATGAGTACAGATTCAGAGAATATTATCCCAGAGAACCACAAAAACATAATTTGCAGTTAAGTTAATGTTTTAGCAGCCTGGATTTATATGGACTTCAGTGTATCCAAAATTAGTGAGTAGAAGAATCAAACGACTAGAAAATTATGTATTACTTCAATAAATAGATATTACATGTATTTAAATCAGTTTCATGTTACATGGTCCATTGAAGGGATAATATTCCATTCCATTATTGAGTTAAAATGAAATAGTAACATTAGATAAAAAATTATAGATAAGAAACCCGTATAAACAAAGTGCTAGGATTTATTATGTTGCATTTGAATTTAAGTATTTGTACTTTTTACATACTTAATGCCACTTTAATAGAAAGCAACCAAAACGTCACAGCATTATTACAGTTACAACCGCTGTGACCATCCTTTTGCTACACTAGGATGAACAAAAATCAAATCATTAGCTAAATTATTTACAAAAGTAACTTCTCCAGCCAATCCATAACCTTTCGATAGCATGAATTCCAACAAAAGTTCTTTCCCTTCTTCTGTATGAATAAATTCCACAGAAAGTGTCTAACAGGTTAAAGATTTTTATTTTAGTCACCACCTTTTCTTGAAGTGTTAATGTAAAGTTCTACTACTATTTCATACCTTAATTAATATTTTGTCAAATGGAATAGTTTTCAAAACTTGGAGCTCATTTCCTTCCACATCCAGGCTGAAGTAGTCGACAACAGACACGTTCATTGCTGCCAGTAAGGAAAACAAAGGCATGCATTGCACTTTCACCACGGTTTGATAAGGAGCCATATCCTGAGGACCACCGCGCATTAACTCCCTGTCAGTAAACACTGGAACAACGCTTTCACTACCATCCGGATTCCCTTCAAGAATTTTTCCTTGATTAAAATCTTGAATAAAGTTGGCCTGTATAGATTGCAATATGAGTGATAAATAATTGTTTAAACGCCAAAACATTAGTTTGGTATGAGATGCGAGATCAGTTTTATACTTGATGAGGATGTGGTTTTATAGAAAGGCAAGTGTTTGAAGACCATGATTTCCGATTCTTTGTTAAAAGCTGCATGTAATTGTTTGGATCCGCTTCTACAAGGAGACCCTAGAATAATGCTGTTTTAGTCTTTTTGTAACAATTATTGTTTGAAGCAAATGCCTATATACTTCATATACGGTTAATTGTGCTTACCTTCCACCCTAAATGCATTTCCATAAATAGAGTGTTTGACCTAGTTTCTCCATCTAACCCTCCACACTCCACAAAAAATCCTTTGGTCTAACAAATAATATAAATGTTTTAAACATGTCACTACATAATTACTACAATGCTATACAAGCTGACCGTACCATGTTGTTTAGAATTTTACGAATGAGCTGTCCTTGACCCCTTGAAGGGTCTTCGTCTGGCATTTCCAGATTGTACGGCTTTTCTGAAGGAGGCTGTAGAAGTTTCTTTGACAAGATGTACTGTATTATTCTCTGGTCATTCTGAGGAAGTATCACTGGCTCTCCACTCATAACGTACTCAATAGGAACTTCAAATAACACGGTATTTAATCATTCAAACTTCCGTAGTCATAATTCATAATACGTTGTAGTGGATAACATAATATTGAGATTTAGTGCGTGCCTGTACCTTCTGAAGTTAGACATACACTGGTCCCTGAATTACGTCGATAGACGGCATTAAAGAATAAAACCGCAGCAAAAACACAACTCACGACAAACCAAAAGTTGCTGTGTCTTATCATTGTCAAGGGGTAACGCACTGATTTGTAATATATATAGATTTGTTTTTTGTTGGGTTAACTAGGCAAGGCATGTATAATGCGTAATTTTTCAAGTTATTACAAGGAGTGTGCATGTTATATATATAATGAATAATAATTTGTCAATCAAACATAATTCATGACCATAATATTAATTACAGTAATAGTAGTAAAGGTTACAGAAAGGTTGCGTCACACAAATATAAAACTATTATATTACTTAGCTGTCTAATCTGGCTTAAAGCCGTCAAAAAGTCTGCCAACGCACTCTTAGTTCCTTAAAGTTCAAAGTTCCTTAAAACAAAATACAAAGTCTATTTGCAATGGTATTTTGCTACAAAAATGAATTTAAAATGTTTTGTTGGTTTTGTAAATTGGAAGTTTGAATAACATAATTATATAAAGTGGCTATACAAGAAATGTTAATTAAAATAGGTCACGAGTAACCATCCAGTAATAATGGACGAGCGTAGACGTACAAATCCATTATTTCATGCAATGGGTAACAAGAATATAGAGTAACTGGCTCTTGACAATATGTTTGTATGAATGAATGAGTTTCTAATCAAAATGAACGTACATTTATTGTTAAATTTTAATTGATTGGAACTAGAAATATCAATAATCTAATATATTATACATGGTGCACGTAATATGATATGAGTATTTAGTACTAAAACCAAAGCCATTCGGATGTGGTTAACCAAACTGAAACAAAACCTCCAATCTCTTATGTGTTGTCTAATCCAGATCTATCAATATTCCGCAATCAACAGTTCTTGGTAAAGGTCTATTGTTTCGGCAAACATTGATGCTGTATGAATTCACGGAATAGTCTATTTTTCTTCATGCATTAAGTTCAAAACATGCTTGTCCTCTTACTTGAAGTAATTGATTTTTGACATTCGATGCACAGTTAAAAGTTCGGACTTTTAAAAGTATACTTTCATTGTTGATTAATTTTAGGGATGTGAGAATAAAGTTTTATGGAACAAATTATTAAAGTGATAGGGATAATAAATAACATGGTTGTTGCGGTCTCCAAAGACCCGGGCATAAATTACGGCGAGCAAATTTATTTAATAACTTTCACGTTAGATTTATTGGTTAAAAGAGGCAAGGCATACAAAACAGATTATCGTGAAACCATTTTGGATTAAAGGCTGACTTTTGAATAATAAGAGAATGGAACAATAAAAGGTGTTTACTACGTATAGCCAGCATATTTCATTTTATTTCATTATATATAACGTATGCAAGTATCACATTTGACGATTGATTTCATCCATCGAACAGTGAAGTATTTCTTAATATATATTAATTACTTGTTATAAATATCGATCAGCTCCAGCATTTGAATTGTCGTTGTCATCCACTTATAACCTTTCAAACAACTGATGTTTCCTCTGGGGGTACATAACCAGGGAAAGGTCTCACATTTCTAAGATACTTAGAGCTGGGTTGTCTGAACATATTGCATAGTCCACAAGGAAGACTCGAAAAGTTGTAAATGATGGAAAACACGCATGTAACAAACGGCAAAGCAACAATGACGAGTATTATCACAACAGTGATGAAACTGGTCTTTTGTTTCATTGCTTTTTCCTCCTCATTCTCCTCATCACTGTAATGTACAATTTCCTCGTAATTCTTTGCAAACGTTTGAAAGCTCTGATTGTTTCGATGGCTTAATGTAGTTTGTTTTAAAAGAGGAAACTTCCCTGGCTTCCCACAGTTCATTTCTTGTTGCGCAACGATATAAAAATTTGCCGTGTCCACTGTTCCATCGGCTGGATTAATTTGTCCATACTTGAAAAAGTATCTGCATTCCTCTGAAGCATCGTTAAGATTCATGAAGCTGCACAAGTGCTCATCCTCTAGTAAAATTCACAAAATAGTCCAAAATGAAATTATTCGTTTGATTTACATTGCATTCACACGTACAGCCAGACTTTAAGCTTAAAATGTTCTTCCACAATCCGTGGATAATCGTGTGAATTTAAAATGGTTATATTAAGCGTGGGGTTTCGCCGGTTGCAGAAGAATGAAGTTTCTTGCATAAACAACTTAATACATTACTAGACATTAGTTAGTTACTACTACATGCAATTGAAAATGTATTTATGTACAACAGAGTTTAGATAGTCGGCATCATAAAAAGCGTGGTGATGATTCTATCACCTTTGGTCATGCACCAATGTTTAATCATGCCAATTTGAAGTGTTTGTTTGTGCACATGTTGTCTCATTTCGACATAATAATGCAATAACAACTAACCTTGAAAGTATAAGGTTTTCACAACTAATGGCGTTGGGTAATTGTGATAACAAAAGTACTCGCAATCTTTTCCTTCAGCCAAGGGCCCTGAACCATGCACTTGGCACAGGATGCAGTTGCGCATTTTTTCGCAACTGATCTAGAAACGAATGAAGAATACCAATAAATCCTAATCAAACTTGAGGTTTTATCCTGCTATATGACAATAGTCTCCAATTCTTTAAATGTTTCTCAATGGCTTAAATACATCAAATTGTACCATGAACTTAGGAAAACGGCTGACCTTAGAAATTTGATATTGACAAGAATCGCCTGTCCATTCGTCCTTGCAGCGACAGATAGTATTTCCACTTGAGCAATCACATTCTCCATGATCACTTCCAGAGCACATTTCGCCATTTTCTCCTACTTTACATGCTTGACATTTTGGGGCTTGTTGCAAATCTGCGTTAAGTAGTGACTGAGGACTAACAATTTGCTGGTATGTATTTTTTGGTGCATCGCTAACTGATGTGTCACAGTTAGAAATGGAAAAGATTTGAAGTATCCCCAAAATGATTAAACATTTAGTCCAGTTGCAATAACGTTCAATTTGCAGAAAGTTGGGAAGTGTGAACTCCATCTTTGTGACAAGGTTAAACAAATCACAGAACTGTTTATCCACATAAATAAGCAATTCAACAAAATTATGATTATTTCTGTTGCAATATAAGCCTATTAAAATGTGACCTCCCACAGACTCCAACTAATACAGAGCATCAAAACAATGATAGTTAACTCAAATTTTATTAATTGTCTACTAAACCTTTTTAGTTAAATCCTAACTCTGGCGACCATAGCACACGGATTTAAAACCTTGTATGACGCATTTTGACATAAAAATCGCACTAAACCGACTGCTGAGGCTGAAGGATTACTTATCGTTAGCACAATGTCAGTACAGTCACATTGAGGCGTAATTACTTAAATTCAAAACCAACTTTGGCCCGTAAAATCCTGTTTGATCATCTTGATCAACTTCCTATACTGTTTTTGAAAGTCTTCAGCCAAAAAAATAGAAGCCATGATATAAACAGTATGCGGTGATGGGGTACAGTTGACATGATAATCGTATTATTATGTGTATGCATGTACATGTGAACAGATATAGATTGTGATATTATGTAAAGTGGCGAACGTTACTCCGAAAGGGAAACGTGGTATTTGCAGGGCGAATTCCCAGAACAGCGTTTATTTTCTTTTTTCTGTGCTGGCAAAAACCCAGCGTACACATAACAGTTCATCAGAGGAGTTCAAACCATATCCAAATCTAGATGATCACAAAAAAGATACAACGTATGAAGAGTGCTGGCAGCTGCAATCTTTGTGCAGATAGAATGACTTTTATTGATCAGGGGCCTAGTAATTTGTTCTTAATATCCATCTTAATACATTATGCCAACTACTGCTTCTTGTTTTCTTACCGATCGAAGCAACAATCAATGAAGATATTTAATTAATTAGATACAGCTTAAACTAAAAATCTTAAACCATCTTTGAAGCAAGCCCTAAGCGTGGACTCAATATTCGTGAATTAAATCATGTATTTTTTTGTGTAATATCCTATATGTTAAATTGTATGCCATATTTATCATGAAATATGGGTAATGATGCTGGTCATGATCATGCTAATAGAAAATGCAATCCGTGTCAATCAATTAAGACTTTTAGAAAACGTCATTTCACTTAATTTAAAATGTGGGTTAACGATGCGCTTCATTGATACTTTAATAAATTTTATAGGGAAAGCATGACTTTCCTGAAACTGGTATTGCACACGCAGAGATAAACTTCTTCCAGATGTGACAGGAAATTGTTGAGGAAAGACTGCTAGTAAACGGCCCAGTGTCCACTAATCTCTCTCGCAGGTGCAGCCACTTACCATTTAAGCGCTGAAGCCATGCGGGCGTGCTTATTGATGCAATTTCATGCAACCGATCAGACTCCATGTGATTAGTTGTAGGTCTCATGCTATGCATGACGTGATTTCAGCATGATTTGCACGTATAGCATCAGGCCATTGTAAATGAATCATCTTTCATGCACCTTCTCCACATTACCACTAGCAGGACACGTATGGTGGAAGTTACATTCCAAGAGTGTAGTTATTGCTCATGCAAGACCATTGCCGGTGAGCCTGATGCCTGATTCATTTTGTCCATCGAACATGAAACACAACTTTAACTCTCAATTTTAACTTCAACTAGGGATGCTCCAAAGTATGTACTTATATAATATGATGTGATATGATATACATTCTCTGATGAATCCGCTATCACCACAGAATCACTCATAACACTCATGAAGTGCTCACTTGTTGATCTCAAAACACCCAGGACAGTTCGATGCAACCAAACTGTTTTCGGTTTACAATGAACATTACCAGCTAAAAGCATTAAAATGTCAAAAAATAGGAAAGTTGATTACAAAGAGAAATCAAAATAATACTATCATGCATTAATATTGCATTATTTTTATTTTGGGGAAATCATGAGTGGAGGATGGGGCGGAGAGTGGAGAGGTTGACAATTTTCAAGTGGTCATTTTTATAAATGCAAATGACAGCATTATATTTAAGTACAGTACGCGTAATCTTTATTTTAGCTTAGTTTTGCAGCTACCTGTTTTCAATTTATCTGCTACAGGAATCGCCGAAAAGTCTTTACTTGGTAATAAATAGAATACAACTTTGTATACAATTTTCAACATTTTGCATGGTTTAGGCCATATTAAATATGCTAATCGTTAGCCATGCATCGAAGATACATGGATTTGCATTATGGCCATTGTAATAAAGTACAATTACGAATCCTGCAAATTTTCTACCCAACATCCTCATATAAATTTTATCACTTTTATGTATTACCGTTTCGGTATTTTAAATTAACGACTATTTTTTATATTTGTTATTCCTTTTACCAAGAACCTATTTCTTTGGTAGACATTCAATACACTGACAATGACGCATTCATGGAATGAAAGATCCACGTGTTCTTATGCTGTTTACAAAATGAAACACATTGACTAATGACCTGCAGCAATGCAATGACAACCCAGTTTGTGCGACATTATTTCATTCATCTCATTTCGTCTGCCGTTTTATGCTACGCTGTGTTTTAAAATTTTCATTCATCCATCTCATGGATCTCAAACACAATCAAAGAAGGAAAACACTTTGTGAAATTCCAGTTTTATTAGTATTTGGAAATATGCCTCTCATTCGCAAAATAATAGGTACATTCTTCAACACACTGGAAAGCATGAAGACTTCATGATGAAGTCAAACTCTCTTACTGTGGTCAATTGTTCACGTACCTATCCACCAACCAGACCATCTTCAAGGTTGCTTTTTTTTGCATGGGAATATTGCATGGAAACCGGTCGGTCAGTGTTCACGCCACCTCAGAGCTGAACAAGAGTGCAAACCATGTATTTACGTACCTACAGAACAGATGCAAGTTGAATGCATGCTAACGTAACATATCCTATTATGCTCAAAGCAGCAAATAGCAATTCCATTATATGTATATTAAATGGATCATATTATTCTTATGGGTACGTACGTATATCTGATCTTCCAAGTCAGCCAAAAAGCCTTTGTGAGAAAAAAGTACAGAGGTCCATGCGGGCCATCACATGCGAAAAACTACGTTCTGACGAGAATTTTTTGGAGAGCCGACGCATGCGATTAAAATCAAGAGACCATCCCTTGACAGACTGTCAGTCGATACTTGGCTCTAGCTCTTGAAGCAACGGGGAATGTAGCAAAGTTATATTCATTTTTTTAAACAGAAGCATTTTACCACAGGAACTTTTCGGGAAGATAGGAACAGGTAGACACCAAAAACAAGGTTTCTATATATACTATTCTAAGTAGCAAAATCACCTTTTGCCATTTACTCACTTTCATACCGTTTCGGGCCTTCCCTTTGCACCTCGACATACATCGACTGCGACTTCTTTCTGGATTCCTTCATTTTAGGCGAACATTTTTCGTCTCTTTAGGGAACAAAATACATATGAATAATATGTACATAAGCTCTGCTTGTTTATGTACTTTTTATCCATACACCATATCATGTGCTAACATATCATAAAGGTTGTTGAGCAAACGGAAGGTGCAATTGCAAACACAAATAGAATACCTTTTTCCTTTGTGGCAGCAGCAACAAAACACCACCTTAAAAACACATAGCTTGGGTGCATTTAACAACTATTTTAAGGTGCATTTTAACCAAATTAAGTAGAACTGGCTCGCTTTTCTGTTCTCTAAAGTTTTTGTGAACAGTTTAGTTTTGGTGAGACAACGTAAAATAGCTGAGTTAGTGTTGAGGAATAAGTTTTAACATTTTAATCTAAAAGAGTTTTTTTCTTGTAGAAAATGCAATTTTAATGCACAGTATAGTTGCAACTAAATTTGAGCAATTTTGTTTTTAACAACGAACTAAAGGAAATAAGGTAGACTGCATTTTGAAGCGTTTATAAAGTGTCTCATATAAGTGAAATTAACCTGTATTTAAATTTGATTGAGTAAATAAGTTTTTGTAATGTTGAGTTTGCAATAATATGTGTTTTTTGTATGTTTGTAATACAGAGATTGCCACAGACGAATTGTTTTAAAAACTTGAAGTTGGATCAGCAACTGAGAACATTATCTGTCTGTAAAATTTTGATTAGGAGTTAATTAAACAGAAAAAGCTAAAAAATGTCAGCCAAGGCCATTCGGGAAGCAACTGGAAAACGGATTTTGAACAACTTTTTGGCGGATCAACCATACTTTGCACAATGCAAATTTGCCAGTGTCGACGTGGACAACTCTCTGGACAGGGCTGTCAATGAGAATCCATGGTTGACCAACACACCTCTGGTTGTGAAGCCGGATCAGCTGATCAAGCGTCGTGGAAAGCTTGGGCTTATCAAAGTCAAAGCTGATCTTCCAACTGTCAAGACATGGATTGATGAGAGAATTGATAAAGACATTCAGGTATGTTGACAAATTCAAATCATCATATTTTCCAAAGCTTTTAGGAGGTCGAAAGTGCAAAAGAAATAAAAAATCAAGGTCAAGGGTTGCATATCAGCGCGATCTGAGGTTGCCGAATTGTGACATAGTGTAGTAGACAATGATATACATCTTTTCATGTAATTTTAAAAGTTATATTATTGTCCATTTTGGTTTAGATGTTAGGTGTTATTACCAACTTACTATGATTGTAGATTCAGCCTAAAAGTGCTTGAAGGTTTATTGCATCACGCCACGAAGAATGCACAAATGAATGTGTATGTTACATGCCATCATACATGGTTTGATTTATCCTCATAACATAACTTATAACTGAAATATGCTGACCAATCATTCAGTACCGGCCGGTGGTTGTGCATATGACGTCATGGGAAAAGGGGTAAATTAATGAGAATACATTGAATTGTGACTATAAATTTTTCACTTCCAAACAACAACACTTATGCAGATCCTATATATTTTACCGTGCTTGGAAATTTCCTACTGGCATACGCTTAAGAAATTTAAATTCACATGGAATGAAAAGTGGAATCCTATGTGTATCTCCTTTATATCATATCTATGAATTGAATCAAGTAGAAATGCGTACTAAGAAAAGGAAAACCTTAAAGTTGATTGCTCTACTTATGTGAATAGACGTGTTTTCCTGCTACGATTGCGAATTACTCTAAAGTCTGTAAACGTCATAGAAAAGCATTTATTTTAACGTGGAAGACTCTGTTTTCGTCATTTGTGAAATCAAGTTATTTCATGCTGCCACTTGAATTCTCACACGTGTTTTATAACAACACTTGAAAATATTTATAATGGACAGTCCCCTTTCAGTACAATAGGGTTTCAAATTGAAAGGGAACATAACATGATTCATGACAGTTTTACGGTGTTTCTGGAAAAGCTAGTGCTGTCTAATGATTTAGTCTAATTCTGTCCCTGTCCTCCAAAAATCTTCGACCTCATGCTTATGAAATTCGTAGACAGAAGTTTAAAGCATTTATAGGACAATCACCTTATCACCTACCTAATTAATTAATTAATTCGTTTGCTTGCCATTTTTTCCTATTGCAACTTCCGTAACATTGAACCCCTGAACTCCTTTAATTGTTGTGAACAATAGCTCACAAAACGTTAATTGCTAATTTCATTCAGTTCAGACTGTTCAGCTTATTTTTAAAATTTGTTTGAATGTATTTTTGAATCATTGCGATTGTTGCCAAAGTTCAAATTAACACAAGGGCATAGACAGACGTTTCAACCAGTTTTTGAACTAGTAAAATTCATTAATAAGTAAAAGCAGTTGTATGAAACCATAAAATTTGTTGGAGTACATTCTTACGTAATTTTAGGGTATGCAGGCAAACAGAGAGTCGGTCTATTAGAGTATAGCGTGTGAAATGATGCAATGATTTTATCCTTCTCCTTCTAGCATCAATATTAAAGGAAAAACAAATTTTTGGCGAGTCTATCTCGTATGGGAGAAGGCAAGGGGAGCCAGGTATTATTGGATGGATGGGTAGTTGACTGCGTTCATAGAAAACGAAACAGGCCTGGTCAGACCATAGTGTAGGTATGTTCCACGTAACAATGAATGTGTAATAGACTGGCTGGCTGTAATCAGGCAAATGGAAGGAAAGAAAAATCATGTACTACTTGCTCATGGATGGTGTGACTATGAAAAGGAGCAAGCAAACGTAGTGGTTTCTACAACAGGAAACAGACCATCGTACGTAACATCATGATTTTGCTGATGATGCTGACGTGGACAATTTCTCGTACTTTTCGTTTCATAGGCAGATGTGTTTTATATTTCATGTGGTGCCTTCAAAATGGTCATGGGAGCATTTATTTTTAAACTTTAGATTTGCTCGAATATGGTAAAATACAACTTACAAAATTAATGACGAAATCGTTGAAATTGAAAGAAATGGCAAACGGAGGTATGTATATGTAAAGAAAGTTATATCACTTTCTATCATAGCGTGTCACAGTGAAATGAGCTTACGCTTACACATGACATAATGTTAAAAGATGATGAAGCAATCAAATCGTAGTAAATGGTATATGTATTTATGTAGCAAAGAAATCAAAAGTTCTTTTATATGCAGATTGCAGAGCAGAGGTTACAGTGCATATTTCAAAGCTGAGCTAAGTTCAAGAAAGGTTTAACATTGCATTCAATGTAGTTTTTCGGAGAGAGATGAAGTAATGCCATTTTAATCTACCTTTACATCTATGTTCGTTCACATGTACTCCTCCGTCATCCATCACTCACGATGTACCGAGTTGAAAATAAATACATACAAGCGAAATGATTTAGTTAACAGCATCTAGCACATGGAATGCCGCATGCAACCGGTATGATATTTTAGGTTTACCAACAAGCCAACTCGTGAATAAAATGATGGGAAAGTGGTATTTAATAGCGGAATTACCTATTCATATTGCTTAATTCTTGTCCACAAGACTACCACGAGGCTGTTTTAACTAACGATAAGATGGTTTTAGAATTACGTATGTTTGTGAGGTGAAGAAGTACTTGCCTTGCAAGTCTTGCTTGTTGAGCAGCTAGCAAATGTGCTTATAATGAAAGAAGCTGCAATAGCTGCATCTTCCCAACATCATTCAGAGCAACTTTGCACGTAACTTACATCTAAAGTACGTACCATTGCGCAAGTAGATGATTTCCGATAAATGAAACCGGAGGGCAAATTTCATAAGATGCTACATTAGATAAGGTGCAACTGTTATCAGAGATAGATCTCAGGAAGTTTAACCGAGTTCATTTTCGTCATAGCTTTCTTTTTAAGCAGACTGGAATGATATGATGCTACATGTTTCATAATGTAATGAATTGATAATTTAGCAGTTACCTATACAAAGATGATCATTTATAAATGTCTGCAAAAAATTTTTTCATGGTTAGTGAATGAAAGTGCTAAATGTATGTATTAAACCACTTAAGTACATATATACTACGTTCGAACTTGCAACTGAATCCCGAGTCTTTTGATTTAGCTTTCCTTGCAAAGCGAAGATCTAAATTAATGGCACTTTATAAACACTCACGTTGTCTATATTATTTAAACAATAATTATAGATCGTTATAGGGGTCGTAAGCTTGAAACTTAATATTTAACTGTTTATATTATTTTGTATTTTTATAGATTGGAAAAGCTTCTGGAAAACTCAGAAATTTTATCGTCGAGCCTTTTATTCCTCACGCAGACGTAAATAATAATTATTATTAATCAATATACACTGCAAAAAAGACTAAATTCACAATATTTTCAATTATGTAACTCTTGTTTCTCGTGTGATTTTAGAATGAGGAGTCCTACGTTTGCATTTACTCGCACAGGCAGGGAGATACAATTTTATTCCATCATCAAGGAGGTGTTGATATTGGAGATGTTGATGCAAAAGCCAACTCTTTCTTGGTTACAATCGACCATACTCCTACTTTGGATGAAATTAAAACCAAACTGCTGACAGAGGTTACTGGCGATAAGAAAGAGTAAGCCTGTAAAAATATGCTTTCTATATTCAATGTTATTGTATGTTAATTTCAGTTTATTGAACATTCTTTAACTTGAGTCTTTTACTATGATTTGCAGACTTGTTGCAAAGTTTGTCAGTGCACTATACAAAGCATATGTAGACCTTCACTTTACATATTTGGAGATTAACCCACTTGTCATCACTGGAGGAAAAATTTACATGCTAGATTTAGCTGCGAAACTCGATGCCACAGCAGATTTTATTTGCAGAGGAAAGTGGGGTGAGATCGAATATCCCCCTCCATTCGGCAGAGATGCCTACCCTGAGGAAGCATACATTGCCGATCTTGACGCAAAGTCAGGTGCCAGTCTTAAGGTAAAAGTTGTGCAAAATACTCTCCAAAAACGTCAAAATGAGTGCCCTCCATTAAAAAATACTTTGAATTTAATTGCTTCCAACAGCTTACGCTCTTAAATCCTGCTGGAAGAATATGGACAATGGTTGCTGGTGGAGGCGCATCCGTCATTTATAGTGATACTATTTGTGAAATGGGCGGAGCTTCAGAATTGGCAAACTATGGTGAATACTCTGGGGCTCCCTCTGAGCAGCAAACTTACGAATACGCAAAAACTATCTTGTCGTTGATGACCAAGCAAAAGAATCCTCAAGGAAAAGTATTGATTATTGGAGGTGGTATTGCTAACTTCACCAATGTTGCTGCAACCTTTAAGGGAATCGTCACGGCTCTTCAAGAGTTCCAAACACGGCTGCAAGAGCATAAGATATCAATTTTTGTTCGTCGTGCTGGTCCAAATTACCAAGAGGGCTTACGTGTAGTCCGTGATGCCGCTGTTCAACTTGGAATTCCAATGCACGTTTTCGGACCTGAAAGTCACATGACAGCGATTGTCGGCATGGCCCTGGGAAAGCGACCTATTGCTGCACCCTCCTCCGACTGCCCAAGCACCACTGCCAACTTTTTGCTACCCGGCGGACAAAACAGCATTGTAAGATTATACGATAATAAAAAACACATAGGTATTTAGACAAGTTTTGTTCACGGAATGCTTATTTTTTATTTGACATGACAGAAGAGTCCTCCTGCTTCACGTAAAATCTCCGAGGTCACCCAAAGCACTGGGAAGACTTCGGATGTTGAAGAATTCAAAGGTGCTCTGTTTAATCGTAGCACAAAGTCCATTGTATGGGGAATGCAAACAAGGGCAGTCCAAGGAATGTTGGATTTTGATTTCGTATGCCGTCGACCTGAACCATCCGTAAGTTTCGAACAGCCATTCTTTTTATTTTGAGGTCTTTGTGACAAAGGAATGTATTGACGAATTTTATATTGATGGTTATAGGTTGTTGCAATGGTGTATCCATTTACGGGAGACCACAAGCAAAAGTTTTACTGGGGACACAAAGAAATTCTTGTTCCAGTGTATAAAAATATGGGAGATGCTTTTAAAAAGCACAGGGATGCTGATGTGTTGGTGAACTTTGCCTCCCTGAGGTCAGCATATGATTCCACGATGGAAGCATTGGACTACCAACAAGTTAGGTGCATTGCAATCATTGCGGAAGGTATTCCTGAAAATATGACTAGAAAAATCATTCAAAAAGCAAACCAAAAGAAGACCAGTATCATTGGACCTGCAACTGTTGGAGGAATTAAGCCTGGCTGTTTCAGGATTGGAAACACTGGTGGAATGATGGACAACATCTTGTATTCCAAATTATACAGACCAGGAAGTGTTGCTTACGTATCTAGGTCAGGAGGAATGTCAAATGAATTAAATAACATCATTTGCAAAGCCTCAGATGGGGCTTTTGACGGAATTGCAATTGGAGGAGATAGATATCCTGGAACAACGTTCATGGACCACATTATGAGATATCAAGCTGATCCACAAGTAAGACAACTCCTATTATTTTCTGTATACCAACTAAACTGATGAATTTGGGCTAATTATACTTTCATGTAATTTGAAATAGATCAAAATGATTGTTCTCCTCGGAGAAGTCGGTGGAATTGAAGAGTATGAAGTATGTGATGCTTTGAAGGATAGCAGAATCACGAAACCACTCGTGGCATGGTGTATAGGAACCTGTGCTGGAATGTTTTCTGCTGAGGTTCAGTTTGGTCATGCTGGTGCATGCGCAAATTCTGATAGGGAAACAGCTACAGCAAAGAATAAAGCTCTGAAACAAGCCGGAGCTGTGGTACCAAACTCCTTCGATGATCTCGGTGAAAAAATTAAGGATGTATTCGAGCAGTTAGTTACAAAAGGCGTCATTGAACCTCGTGAGGAACTTCCACCTCCACCTGTTCCTATGGATTATTCTTGGGCAAGGGAATTGGGACTTATTCGCAAACCCGCTTCATTCATGACGTCCATTTGTGATGAAAGAGGACAGGAATTGCTTTATGCTGGCGTACCAATCTCAGACGTAAGCCTTGAACCGATTATACACACATAGAAATATTACGCTAGACTAGGAGTTATTTTTAATTTGTGGCTCTAACCATAATTTCTTCCGTATTTGTAGGTCCTTAAACAAGAACTTGGAATTGGAGGAGTCATCAGCCTATTGTGGTTCCAAAGACCCCTTCCACCTCCAGCTTGCAAATTCATTGAAATGTGTTTGATGGTAACTGCAGATCACGGACCGGCTGTTTCTGGCGCTCACAATACAATTGTATGCGCTCGTGCTGGAAAGGATCTTGTTTCCTCTCTGGTTTCTGGTTTGTTAACAATTGTAAGTTTAAAAATTTTCCCCAAGGGTTCCTTACAAAAAAATTTCAATCAAATATTTCGTCAGTGGTTGATTAAATACTTTGCTGTGTTCAGGGCGATCGATTTGGTGGTGCTTTGAATGGTGCTGCAGTTCAGTTCAGTGAGGCTTATGATGCTGGAATGATCCCAATGGAATTTGTCAATTCCATGAGGAAGAAGGGCCAACTTATTATGGGAATTGGCCACCGTGTGAAATCTATTAACAATCCCGACATGCGTGTGAAGATCATGAAGGAATTTGTGAAGGCTAACTTTCCGACCACTCCCTTGTTGGATTATGCTATGGAGGTATACTACTATATTTTAACAGCCCTTGTTGATCAACCCACTACTGTAGTTATATAACTTGATTTTTAAATTGCACTTTTCTTTGATTCAGGTCGAAAAAATTACCACATCAAAGAAACCTAACCTCATTCTAAATGTGGATGGAGTGATTGCCGTTTCATTTGTGGATTTCCTTCGTAACTCTGGCTGTTTCACCAGGTTTGTTTTTACTTGAAAGTTTGAAAGGTTTGTTTATACGTTACGTTAATATAACTAACTCGTCTTATGGCTTGTGTCATTTTCACAGAGAGGAAGCTCAGGACTACATCGACATGGGTGCTATAAATGGACTCTTTGTTTTGGGTCGTAGTATTGGTTTTATTGGTCACTTTATGGATCAAAAGCGACTCAAGCAGGGATTATATCGTCATCCTTGGGATGATATCTCTTATGTATTGCCAGAACAGTACAACAACTGAATCTAAGTAACGACGAAACTTCTTTCAAAATGAGATACTCCAATATCTTTGAAAACGTGGAGAATTTTAATCAACTATTTTTCTCACATTATCCAACATACATCCGAAACGACATGACATTAATATCAACAGTACCCTGAATGGACAAGAAACTTTTAGTGATGCTGGCATTCATTCCTAGTAAACAAAAAAGTAACTGAAAGGCTAATAATAATTCGTCAGTGAGTGTCAGCGTTCAGACAAGCATACATATCAATCAAAAGAATGAAACATATCAGTAGATGAAACTCTGTAGTAATGTATTAGATCTATGAAAATGAGCGTCATTCGCAAAGTATACTCCAATAATAGTTGAAAAATTAGAATGAATCTATATTATATTGTGAAGTTAGCTATGAGAAGGGTGAGTATGCTCAGTGATTTTATTTTAATCTAATATCGAATAAGTTGGAGCCAGAGGTTTGTCTATTTTAACAAAATTATTTCGATTTTAAATAGTTAAGTTCTTTTTCCTCGTTTTGATGTATTTACAAGCACTTTATTTCACCACATGTATCAACAACGCTATTTATGAATTTATCATATTTTTATATTACTGCTATGATCAAATGTGTAACCTTCATTTTGAAATGTTCGAATTATTTTACAGTGGAACTGATATACGTTAGAAATAAATAATGACATAAGCTAATTACCAAAAAACACTTTTTTAGCCACCAAAACATTATAATTCTATCATTGGAGTCTTTTTTAGATCTTGTATGCGCTTGGAACGTCTTGGGGATGGACTGGAAACTTCGCTGAGGTTAAGCATCCTCCTGTTGCGTCTCGTTGATGAACCCTTTTGAGATCCTCCGGGAGTGTTGGCCTCTGTGGCAGAGCTATTTCGAGCCTGTTCGGGTGATGCACCATCGATAATTACCTGCTCAGAGTCATCATAATCAGGGTTGTCGCCTCTTATCATACCATCGTCATGTACAGCAGGCTCAATTTGTCTATCATCATCGACATTAGCAATAGGCTCAATTTGTCCGTCATTTTCATTAGCAGCAGGATCAATTTGTCTTTCTTCATCGACATTAGCAATAGGCTCAATTTGTCTTTCTTCGTTGACGTTAACAATAGGCTCAATTTGTGTTTCTTCTTCGAAATTAACAGCATGGTATATTTGTTCGTCATCTTCATTAGCAGGTTCAACTTGTTTTTTGTCATCAATTTTCTCAGGAAGCCAAAGATACATATTATTGTCAGGGCCTTCTGGGTCCAGTTGTTCTGAAGGCTTCGTAGAGTCCAAAATAAAAGCATTGCTTTACTAAAAGTACTGCTTTAATGGTTTTAATGAAAAAAGTTAAAAATTACGGTCAAAGGGTATTTCCAAACTGCAATTTCGCTTAATAAGGTGAGCAGCGCAATAGGAATCTGTATGTAGTTGCCACATGAGTCCTTTTTGCAAATCTAAAGGTTTAGAATTTCAATAAAACGAATTCAAATTGAATTCCTTGACTAATTATTATGAATGACTGAAATGCGTATGGAGCTACTATACCTTATTCATGAAGGCATGGAATACGCCACCACCCACTAAATTCGTGCAGTTGCTCTCCTTTGCGCATTTGACATATAATGCTGAAAATTTCCATAATAGAAAGCTCCAAAAGAGTACAGACACCTTGACAAGATATAACGATATAACGGTAATAAAAATAACATGACATGTATTTTAATATCATTTAGTTACAATTATTACTTAAACAAGTAGTAGACCTTACCCGAACACACGTAACCTGTTTTTTAGATACACCTTTCTGTTTTATCAACTCTTCCAATTTTTTCACAAGCTGATAACAATTCGTGGAATACCTCCAGAATAGTAAACCACCACCAATAAGCAACCTTAACCAATCCGTAGCAGAATCTGTACTCTGGGGTGGATCAGGTGGATGGGAATTAAATTCTTCGTCTGCATATGAAATTGTATTACAGATTAACACAAACGCTGCTGTGAAAAGTGAAAATTTGACAGTCATTTTGGAAATAATTGAATCAAAGACACACAGTTTATGGAATTTTCAGGTTATAGTCAACCGAGAATGTTAACGTTTCTTTTTCTCGTAATCTCTGATCTCCACCCATGACCCATTTATGAAAAAGCAACAATTTGTACCCTTTTTCTAGTTTTGTAGCAGCATTGTAGTTTCTTAGAAACGATGTCGCTGAAACTGCGACTGAAACCATTCAGCTTCTTGGCGTTTATGAATAGGTCATAAATGAATTTCTTTGGATCATTTACCAAAACAAATTCCTTTGTACCTAGCCTGCACCCTCCATTAATGGAGGATGATTGGCTCATCCAGATATGCCTACTTCATTTTCGGTGTAACTGCCTAACAAAAAATGGAGGAAGAGGACTCCACTGAAGATGCCGACCCAACGTCCCCATCAACTGTCGAAGACCTACCAGTTGAAGTTAGAATGCTGATGCACTCGCCTACTATTTTACTAATATTTACCTGTTATTAAAAATTATTTTTTTCTGTATTCACCTCAGCTACTCCTCAAACTATTTCACTGCTTGGACAGTAATACCATAAATACGGCATCGTTAGTGTCCAAGAAATGGCATACCGTTATCGACGAAATGGTTGGCCGGAAGCTATTTATAGGGAGGCAATGTCAGTTTGTTCCTCAAGATCAAGATCGCTATCTGCATCAATATGTGGATATCTCAAAAATATCTGAGATAGGTGTGGTGGAATGCTTTGTGGGGGAAGTGACAGATCCTAATCAAACGCAGACACTGCTCACATATTTAGTTACACGACTCAAGTAGGTTGATTCGGAAAGTTAAAATGTAACAACTATTATTCTGATAACGAAGTCTCACGATGCCCCAAACGCGTCATTGATTCCTAGGAAAGTCATTTATGGTGACCAGACGACAGAATTCAAGGCTCCATACTTGTTAAAAAGTATTCATTTTGATGGACCTATACCTTGCCAGTATTTTAACTCGATGATGAAAACCCTGCCAAACTTAATGCACATTGAGCTTCACATGACATCATTTTGCTCACTGCAAACTTCAAGCCTGGAAAACTTGGGTTGGAAACGATTGAAGTCATTGAGAATATGGGGTCATCGACTAACTGATGGTATCTTCACAACCTTTTATCCTGCTGACAAGATCCTTCCCAACATTCTGGTTTTGCTGTCAAACTACTTCCCAGCGCTTTCTTCCTACTCGATTGAGTACCCATTTGATATCCGGGATGAGAAGACACTCACGCAAAACATATTCATATTTCTCAAACGCCACCCTTACTTGTCCAAATTCAAAATATGCGTGAACATATCCATCACGGATGACGGCTCCGAGTTCGAAACCGCTGCGGACAGGGAATGGATTAGGGAGGCAAAGACAACTTCAAAACGTTTGAATTTGAAATCCCTTGAAATCATAATCAGCAGCATGAGAAAAGTTCGTCTTGCAAAGCTTTGGATGGCCTTTGTTGAGCAGCAAAAGTCGCTGGAAACAGTGACCATTCTTTCCTTCCGCATTCCTCCATTGATGATGTCCACTATTTGTGTAAATAATTGGCAGACCCTGAAAAAACTCTTCATTTCGCGAATTCTAATGAGCAACAGCAATAATAATGGGAGGAATGTTCAAATAGACTGCAATGATCTGACTCGTTGTGTCAAACTCACAAATTTCACTTGTGAAGGGATGTTGAGCAATTTCACGGAGCCGGGACTCATATCTACGAGGAGTTTACCCAAATCAATAGTTCATTTAGAAATTGGAGGGCTTCCGTTGCTTCATTCTGATGCTCATGGCCTCTTCTTTGATCTCCCAGAGCTGAAAAATATTTGCCTCACGGACGTTGGAAACTTGGGCAGATTTGGAGTGGCTGTTGAAACTATTAGACAAACGATTGCTCTAAGGAGAATCATGATTGTTACCATTTATCGTTCGGTATGTGTGTTTGTCTTTTTTTCTCCATTTGGGGGAATTTTTTCCATTTTGTTGTCTTCTCGCCAAGCGTTTGTTAACTCAAAAAAGGGCCCTTACGATTATATCCTCGGAATTTAAGTTAAAATAGAAAAAATATGGTTTTTAATGATAAAAAAATATTGCGGAGGGACAGGGCAACTTTTCGTTATATATTGATCTTGTATTGTATATTTGATTTGAATTGGATAAGGCGAAAATAAAATATCTATATTTTGGCCTACTTTAAAATATCAATAATATATCGTGTCCATCCCATATATCTGATATGATATAATAATATAAATTATCTCATTCTTAGTCTGATAAGTTCAAGGTTTAAAAATATTGTAATTCGAAGGAAATTAAGCTTTATGCATGTGGTTTCTATGTATGGAATCATCAAGTGTCTATGTATATGCATGCTATGATTAAAAGCACGCAATCATCCGTGAGAGAGATAAACTGAAGCATTAGAGCGATACATATGGTTAATCTTTGTATGTGCTTGCTATATATGGTATTTTAAGCCAATCAATCTCATGTGCTGAAAACTCAAAAACACGCATAAAATTTTCAGTGTCTTTAAAAACTGCGAAACTATAAAAGAAATCTAAATTCATTAATAAAATGTTCTTTTATCTATATGTTAAAATATGTGTCTTTTTTAAAAATGGGTTAGAGCGTGTAATGTGGTAAAATTTGAATCATATAAAATGTAATCAATAACAAAAAATACACGTAGTTTATATGTTTGATATTAGGTTGAAGCTTATTATATAATGGATGAATATATGTATTATCTATCTATATCATACTTTCTATATTTTAGGATCAATTTCTTTGTATGATTGCTCCTAACCCTATGTCCAATTCGGAGGCCGAAGGAACAAACCTCGATGAGGAGATATAGCGTTCTTTCCTGAGCGTGAGCGGAAACTTAACGGTCAGTGCGTCATTTCTTCACGATGACCGTTCCTAACTAACTCTCGGTAGTCGGAGGGGAACGCAGTCTGAAAGAGAATTTTTTAAAATTTATAAATTTGTATTATAAATTAAAAAATTGCCTGGGATGGTCTCACTTACCCTATGATTCCTATATACACGTGGAATTTCTGTATGCCACGCGGATTTTATTGTGTGTTATATAAATTTAAAAATATTAGCAGGATATACGCAAGATTGCCACTACTGAATCATGTTTTTGCTCGAAAGACATTTGCTTTTTATTAACAAAATAATTTAAGTTCACAAAAGTAAATGAAAGACGATGCGAAACAAGCCCCAACAAAATAAATATAGTATTAATATGGAAATGGATCTATAGATAGTCACCACTGTCAATCGGCTCGGTATTTTGAGCTGGTTCTTTTATTCATTATTCATGCTTTGTCTGCTGTCTCGAAGTTTCATAGCTATTCCAGACTGTGAGAGAAACTTCATTAACCTGTTAATCGTTAAACATAAATCATTATAAACACTGATGAAAAGTTTGTTGAATGAGGAGCAAGATAGGTATTGTAGAGAAAAAATAATTACTTGGTTGCGATAAATGGTTGATACATGCAAAAGTATAAAACCAAAATCACTGGAAATAGGGCAGTCCATGCTTCATCTAAGCCATTAGCTATAGCCACTAGGCTTAAATATCCACAACGATCGGCAGTCATCCTTCGGTCAGTAGCTTGTGTTTCTTGGCCGAATTTCTGCGAACAAATCATGTCAAATATGTTTTACACTTTACACTAAATTGTGGATGACTTGCCAAACCGTTTGAAATGGCTTTTCAAATACAAATTATTTACATCTCCAGTTTTCGCAGTAAAAGCTTCTTTTAGGAATCCGGAAAATACTGGGCCGGGGCATAACATGGTGATAGGAACCTTATTACCAATTTCACTTCGTAAACTTTCAAAATATCCCTAGAAAATATTTAATAATAATATAGAGATATTCAGATACGTGCTAGATTTGGATGGTAATATATTAGGATACTTTACATATTATTTCTTGTATTTTGAATTACTTACGTGTAAGGCATATTTTGATCCAGTGTAGGATCCAGAAAACGGAGCCCCAATTTTCCCAGCAACTGACGACGTTACAGCTAATTGTCCCCTGCCGTTAGCCAAAAAGTAACGCAAGACTATCCGATTAAGGTTTATAAGAGAGAAGACGTTGAGTTCAAAAAGGTTCTTGTCCACTTCCAGCTCTATATCTACCCAGTTCGCTCTTTGTGACCTTCCAGCGTTACTAATTAGGACATCCAGCTGCAATGGAATATACATTTATATTAAATCTGAGCTATTTAACGACTCTTTTCTCGTGCATATGCAAACAAAGTTTTACCCGTCCGAAATGTTCAATAACCCGATCAAAAGCTGGTTGATGACTGGAGTAGTCTGTCAAATCCATTGGAAGTACAAGAATATCTTCATTTTTCAGTCTCTTGTTTAAACCTGTGTGTTTTTTAGAATTTACAAACAATGATACAAAAGTTAAATTATGGCTCATATTTTGCCGGCCTATGAGTAATGACAAAGTTGACAGTCTTTACCAAGGCAGTCTGATTTCACACGTTCAAGCTCATCTTTTCTTCTTGCTGTTAAAACAATTTTAGCATTGCATTTTGCCAACTCTTTGGCCAGTCCTTCACCAATACCACTGGAAGAACCAGTAACCCAAACCACCTTATCGTCAAATGCTTCAGCTGAAATCAACAAAACCATGTTAAATGGCAATAAGAGACTGTAATAATAAACAAAACAAAATTTTGAGTTGTCAATTACCCGGAGTCTTTCCGTAATATGAATAAAAGAATGTAAGAATATCCGAGTCAGCTAAACACATAATGGCAAGGCATATCGAAAAGTACAAAATTAAGGCAACCCAAACTAAACTACACAAATCCATGATGATCTAAATAGACTGAAAGGCACTTGAAATGTAGAACACGTACTTATTGATGTAAATTCAGTTTGTATTACAAAAATTTCAGATATTCAAGGAAAAGTTACTAATTTCCTTCAAATTTTAGTTGCGTAAAATGCGCAAGGTTATTGAAATTCAAAAATTTATCATGAATCATGAGAAATAAGAGAATGTTCTTTAAAGTATAAAATTTTATGGACACTTTAAAGTGTGGAGATATCACGCTCCTTGTGCCTGCAATCCACATCCGATAAAACTTTCGTGATAATTCTCACGTTTTATTATGAAAGTGAGCATTAACAGGATGGCCAGGAAAGTTAACATTACATGGATGAAGTCCAGCAGTGAAGCAATGTTTTAATGCTTTCCATGTTCCCATGCTACACTCATGCATGTATTAAGCGTGTATGCCTACATTCAGAAGAGCAAATCTGACATAAGCATCTGTTTGTTGTTCTTTATATTAGACACAAGTGCTACAGGTGCCTTGATGCGTTTCATGCTGCAGTCTGTGCAGAACATAGATTGGACTGCATGATAATTGTAATGATTTTCCAAAACGCAATTGGAACAGAAATGAAATATGTAACATGATCAATATCAGTCAAACCGTTTTATTATGTATCGGCAGGATTAACTTATTTCAAGCTAATTTATAAATTGTCTTAATTGGATTATGGGGCGATCAAAAATATTATGGCATTTTCATTTCCAGTCATTCGACCTTTTGAATTGATTCTCTGCCGTCTCGCATCTTCATTGCTTTTCCTGAAGAACTCAACCATTTCCAAACGCTACAAATTAGTCAAATAAAAAACAGAATAATTAATCCTTACACTTGGCATAATTACCAGGTTGTATTAATACTAATAGTCAGACTTACCATCCGGCTAGATAAGGTTGATAATGGCTAAGATACGTCAGTTGCAGATATGGGAAAATTGATACCCAGCATTCTTCTAGTTCGTTGGCAATTGCGGTTAATGTCAAATAAGAACATCTTTGTGCACTCATACGTTTGTGCGTAGAAGGAACATCTTGTCCAAATTTCTATCGGAACAATGTATGTTCATTTCTACTAAGTCGTTTGTAAGGAAGCATATTATTTAATTATAAACATTTACCTGATCTTTCTTTGCAGTAAATGCTTCCTTCAGGAAACCAGAAAACACAGGACCAGGACAGATTAACGTTACTGGAATGGCTATGTTTTTGCTTGCTATTTCATTTCTCAAGCAAGCAAAATACCCCTGAAAAAAGAAAAAGTGATTTAACTGACTGGTCATATGCTTCTCGCTCAGATGTGAAGAGTTTCGCAATCTAGTAATAGTTTCGTACATGTAGTGCATATTTGGATGCAGTGTACGACGCTGAGAACGGAATTCCGTTTTTTCCAGCAACCGAGCTCATGACCACGAGATGTCCTTTACCGACTCTGTAAAAATATTTCAGTACTATTCTGCTGAGGGCAAGTAGTGAGAACACATTCAAATCAAAAAGCTGCTTGTCAACTTCCGTCTCGATTTCCTCCCAATTAGCTCTTTGAGACCGACCCGCATTACTTACAAGAATGTCAAGCTGCAAATATTTAAAGATATTTTTATGAAAATCTTATTGGTACATTTTTAAACATTCGAAGTCAATAATGTGTGTTAATTTTACTCGTCCGAAGTGATCCAAAACTTTCTTAAACGCAGATTGATGTGATGAATAGTCTGTCATATCCAAAGGCAGCACTAGTATATCTGCATCTGTCAAACTATTTGACAACTCTACACAAGTTAAACATTAAAACTCAATTCATTTAAGTCATATTTAGGCTTTCTTAAATAAAAGTAACTTAACAGGTAAACATTCATATCACACCCAAGCATTCTCGCTTCACCCGGTTCAGCTCGTCAACTCGTCTAGCCGAAATTACGATTTTGGTCCGATGCTTTGCCAGCTCTTTCGAAACTGCTTCTCCGATTCCACTGGAGGCTCCCGTAACCCATACAACTTTGTCTGCAAATGTTCCATCTGCAAAGAATTATTGCATTCCACATTTTCATAAATGTGTTGCTACATTTGAAATTTTAGTTCATTATTCATTTAGATTTAACCACCTAGAGATTTTCCAAAGTAGGTGTAGATAATTGTCAATAAGTCCGCATCAATGCTCAAAATGGCAAGAATCCATGCTAGAAACCCGAATACGGCTATTGAACCAAATGCCAAACAGAAATCCATTGGGTACTTTGACGGAGGTAAAAGTTTATGAGATCAAAAATTCAGTTATAAGAGAATGAGAAACACACATGAATCTTATGAGCACCAAATGACCGCGTGGTTAGATAACCTTTTGTACATAGTATTCACTATGCTTAAGATTTTTAGCACATCTTGGGTCAAAAAGCCGAATGTGACAGTATGTGCTTTTCCCCTGAATGTGGTTTTCCATAACATAGGTTTCATGCCGCCTGAAGCTCTCGTACTTTATGTCTTCAAATGAATAGATAAAATGTACATGAAAGTGATTGTTTGATTTAAATTATTCATCCTACTTACTTACTGCAGTAGTGATTTTACTTTACCTGAAATTCCTTTGAAATGGTATTATTTTGTTAAAGTTTCCCCAATTTGTTCCTAAAACAGGGAATTCTCAATACATTTACAAATATTAATCACCCGAATTACCAATCTTTGTATCACGGCTCGTACATGAACATTTTTGAGTTTGGATTTTATAAAAAGAAAACTTCTCTACCATTCAAATCTGAGTTAATATGACTTTAATCCTGTGATATAGATTTGATGACAGTTACGATGATCTGCTCGGAGTACAGTTGTTCTTGAGGATGATACTTTAAACGAAAGTAGAATCATCCACTCTAATCTTTTATGCTCATCTTGACAGAAAAGGATGATTAACTAGCGAAGCCAAATTAACAAGATTACTCATCTTCTAATAGTAGCTCTGTGGTCGTCAAAGGACCTGCCGTGCCGCTTTCATCTCAATCTCAACACATCCCACTGAAATCAAAAATGTTCTAATAGTAGTGAACGTGCATGATAAAGTAACCCTACAAGGAATTTGTTTCTAGTGCTATTGGGCGACTAATATTGGGTTAAGCCATTCATTATGTATACAATTTTCAACACTTTCTTTCACTTTTTATCAGCGTTCCCTTTTGAAAGCAACTCGTATATGATTTCTAAGTATTTAAGTAATAATTAATATTGAGATGCAAAAACAATGACGGTTCATTACCTACTGAGGTAGATAGCCATTTTGAGGAGCAATTAAAACTTACTCGTATAATGAATGATTCGATATGTACTTTGTCAATTTATTGATAACCGGGGGCATGGCCGTTGGAATCATAAATGGAAATTGGCAATATCCGTCTGCAACCGATTCATTTGTAAATCTAAAAATATGCAACTATTCTCGATTGAGAAACAATAATGATCACTACAAGTAACTTTTGAAGCTGAACATAGTGACAAGTGTGATTTCTGCACGTGTAAAATTTTCTCGTTCCGTCCGATACTCGATAAACCCAAAATGGTACACACATTTCTGACATAATAATGCCGTTTCAATTAGAAACGTATGGTTTTAACCAATTTGGAAGAACGCACAATTTTTAATAGGCAAAAGGACGAAATAAACTCCATCTGCTCACGCTTTTCTCCCAACTTATTTTTCAATGTACGCATTATGATTGAAACGGCTGGCCATTCATTTCTCCTGACAATTTTTATAGCTTAAGACATACTTACCTATTATACGCCCACACATGTGTAGATGCTTAAATCATCAATAAATATTTTTATTATAGTTTCAATTAAAGTATTACACTTGAGCGCTCTCCATAGAAAGTGAAATGATTCAATTATTCAGGACAGTCAAACTCAAAATTATGCAAGTCAAGTTAATAATTGCACAATTCTCTCATCAAAAGTGTTTTCGTATTTCAGAAACAAAATACCTTTCTACATAATTCAATAAATGTTGACTATGTTCTGCATATCCCCACGCTTGATACTGAAATAATACGGCATTTGTCCTTGCATCAGGATATAGACATCTCATGATTTTTCCATTGGCCCGTCTTGTTTTTCTGAAACTCGTAATCTAAAACTCCCATTCAAATATTGAATGTTAAGTCGTTTCTCGTCCTCCTGGTCACATACTGAAAATAATGTAAAAGTTCTAAAGTCAAAGTTACGTTCTAAAATCTTCCATTCATTTTTTAAAAGGATCCAGGCTATATGGCATAATACATTTTGTTAAAAGATGATATAATAACCAAGTTGCATTTCGTTTGAAAATGTGAAAGGAAAAGCTGGGAATAATGCAACGCATTTTATGTAATCTCAAGAAAACTTATCGCCATGCTTAATTCATGTGCAGCATAAAAATCAGGATTTAAACTCGTGTACACACTTACTTACCACTTCTTTAACTACCTCGTTGTAGATGCATGCAATCCATGCAAATAGTCATTCTTCAAAATATTGCAACTTCAAAAACTGTCATTAGACATGCATCAAGGGATGAGAATGGGATAACAATTCATAAAATAATCGTTATATTCCCTTAATTCCAATTTCTTGATGAGTTTCTAGTTTTTTGGAGGTAGTTACGTCATACGGCTACTTTGCTACCCATCGCATCATTGTTTTGTTTGCAGAAAAAGCATTAAACGTTGTCTTGAAAAATTTATCACGTGGGGGAAATTAATAACAGCGAAATAATGCCGTCCCTTTAGACTAGTTTGTCCGAGTTGTCTTAAATAATAAATAGGTATACATTAATGTGTGTATAATACAATACAAAAATTCAGTAAGGCCTACTAGACAATCACACTATCATGATTCCATATTATCCATTGCAGCTTCAGTGATATTTAACAATAAAGACGGTGGTATTATCGCAGGGTGAGTGCAAGATGTCAATGCACAATATATAGGTAATAAGGTCTATTAGGCTTGAAAGCGCGAGTGAGACACCTGGCCGGGGATGATATGATGACGGTGGTCGGATATTTGTGCCCGCACGTTGTAATACTAATGGCGTGGTGATGATGACGATCGGATAACATGCACGATCACATGAATGAGCGTTTCTTGATTGTTGTCGCAGCATCAAAAGTCCCTACCGTTTGTTTTGCAAGCCATTCTATTCATTCATCAACCCAAAGTATGTAGCATGGCCATTTATATTGTAGAACCATAAGCCATTCACTGCAGAGCGCAAAGCATAGTCGCACAATATGACTTTGTTCAGCGTAAGTCTAGTCAAGTTGCCCATATTTAAGCTATTAAGAGGATGATGATGATGACAATGATTACAATTACGATTTATGATTGTCAGAGAATCTTCCTATCGTTATCTTCTTTTGATGATGGACCCATAAGTCACCTCCCTAGAAATGTATGTATAAATGCATACAACTACATCATCTCTCGTCATTTGCTTACGAAAAGTCACGACCAATACTTGTCAACGGTGTAGAAAGAGTGGGCAATTAGTAATAGGATAATAGGATATATGTATCACGAAGCTTCTGAAAATAATATTTTGATAAAATTGACAAGTTTCTTCCTGGTGAAATCGCCAGTTAGTAAAATAAAGTGAGATTTTTGCAGTTCTAGTTAGCACTCGGTAGAATTAAGACGTGACTGTGTGAATCGCCGAAAAAAATCTCTCAGAAAGTACCGACAAAAACGGAAGGATTGATTGAATCGCACCCTTCCCAATTCTCAACTGAGTTTAAAATATTGGACTTTCTGGACCTTTGAGGATGTCGTGCCATATTGTCTCGGTGATTGGAATAACAGCCATTATTTGGCTCAATTCGGTGAGTTTAACAGGCTCAACAAAAAATCCGGATATACGCCGGTACCATCATCATCACAGTGCAGCAGACATTCATTCCCAGTATATTCCACAGGTAAGCAAAAGCTTTATTTTTTCATAGTTTGCAAAGTTTTCATAAGCCTGGGAATACAAGCACATGCATTCATGAAGCTATAAAATTCTCCGGAAATTCGGACATTCAAAATTAAAAGAAATATTTTAATTGTATCCTGCAATTTTACGTGCCCTGTTACTGCTATTAGCATTCTTTCATTCATGTGTAATTTGAGAGGATGACATTGCAATAACTTTGAATTTTATTGTCACACCTTCTCTACATTCTACAATACTTTCACTGTTTTCAAATCAAAGGAAATGCTTTCGTTAGCATTTTGATTTAATTAGCTTTTTGACTGTCCGACTAAAATGCAGACAGTTAAAATTGCACGTTGTTGTAATAAAACTGTTTATCTGGCCCTTATTCAAGAGAATTATCTGTCAATTGATAGCAAATTATGGTGTAAAATGATGACAGGAAACAACCAATTACTTTAATGAACTCTTGAGTTTAAGTAGGTATTCATGTTACATTATAATACTTAATTTAAAAATCATTAAAAATGGGTCCCCTGCGTTAGCGAGAATACTTTGATATGCAAAGTAAATATAATGGACTTTTTTTGACATTTGTATCACATTTGACATAGAATAGAATGAACTACAAAACCTAGCTCTCTAGTTCTTCTTCATCTCGTGTACAACATTGCATCCATGCTTCAGTGCATTGTTGCTTGTACTTTGCCTAATAGTTTTTTAATAACACCGTTGTGTTGGGAGAGCCAGTTTTCTGTTTGATTATTTGAACTTTGTGAGAAAAGTTATAGTATAAGTCAATGTGCTTCTAGCTACTATATGGAATTGACGGAAAACTCATTTGTAGTTTTTACCTGCCTTAAGGCTTTTCCAAATGTTTTACATGTCGCAATGTATAATACATTTACATAAGTATATACATATGTGTGTGGCTTCCCTTTGCTATTAAAAGGGAATCATTGTGAACTACGTGTGTTTAGGTAGAAATGCTTATTACTTGATCAAATTTAAGTAATACACATTTATTCCTGCGTGTGGCATATGCATGTGAGGTTGTAACAGTGTCCCACTTTTAAAATGCAATAGTAGTATGAAGTTAGAAGAGGTCTTTCTTTAAGTTAGCTATCTGAGAAATAGGATTACACATTCCAAAATTGCAAGTTGATTATGTTACGCACTCAGACTGAAGTAAAGGAATTTCAGTAAGACGAAGGGATCAGCTCAGCTTCAGATCGAGTTTCTGATGTCTGCTGAGCTACATGAAACCTTCTTGGAACAGTCCAATTGAATTGACTTTGCATTGTAATAAATACGAGTCTCCCGTGTGGAGTTTCTTACTACGGTTCTTTCTCCAGAAATGCTTTTAAAATTACATGTAAGTACAATAAAACATAAGGATTCTGTGGAACGACCTTGGCGAGCTAAAACAGTATAACAAAGGGCACGTCATTTGCTATAGCTCCAGTCATATGGCTTGAATGAAAGCTACGGCCTACTAACCCATAGTTTCTTTTGCGTATTAGGTGATTGGATACAATTACCCCGGTCCTATGCTTACCAAACCTATAATTGTAAGACATGAAACAATCGTAGCTTCCGCATCATCCCAAACTTCCAACACAGCAACAGCTCCAAAACCAGAGACGACAGTTATAACAGCCACAACCAGTGGTCCGACTAAGCAGGTGACAGCAACACTGAAGGTAATTTTGACGTACGCTTTAATTTGCATGCGGTAGTATTAAGGTGAGTATAAAATGATATGAAAGGACGATTCGTTAATTAACTGGATCCATAGGTCATGACATAACGATGTTCGCTTCAATTCATTTTACAATAACATCTTCAAAAATTATATTAATTGAAAGTTAAAAGGCATACTACTTTGTGTGTTTTGGCTACGACATCTTTAAGTAATTTACAAAACAATCATTTTTTCATTTAGTTCAATAGTTCAGATTGTTCTCGTAATTGCAAAAACTTGAACGGTTTTTGGGCTTACATAATAAGAAAATTGTAGATTTACTTATTCCGCCAATCATTTATCGTTCTACATATATGCTGAGAAAAATACCGTCTGAGGAAATAGTGAACTACATGCATTAAAAAGTTTTCATATTAATTTTACTACGTACCAATTTTTTCTTGAATCATCGAAACTGTTTGTCAAAGGAAGTAAACAAAAGCGGTTGGCTGAACAGTCGATGCCACTTCTTCTTCCTCGTTTATTCAATTGAATTGAATGAAACATTTTAGGAAAACTTGCTTGTGCATTCACGAATTCATATATAAAAAAATATGTTTATTGTTGATTTTGCTTATGCTTATTACGCTTAACGATATACCATCCATGGCCTTGTACAAAACCAAATCAACTTCAATCTAATGCTACAAAGAACTTTTCCTTTATTTGTCTTCCTTGAATTGGGCATGTATGCATTATGTAACATTATTGAATACAACAGTCGTTCAAGATCGCTAATATAATACTCGTGACTCATATCCATCTACGTGATTACAAAGTAGAAGCTGGCTTCGTTCGACATGAAATGCTGAAATTTTCCGGGTATTTACTTTCACAGACTGTACAAACTTTGGGAAACCCTTGCAATACAATTACAGTCTGGTTTATTAAAATATAATCACTGTAATGTGTGGTCAAACTGAAATGTTGCAGAGAATCACACGAACATCAACAATATACCTTGTGGTTACTCCTTCCAAAGTTCCAAATAAATTGTACTAATACTTATAAGTATATGATATGGTTTCAAGGTGCAATGGTCTTTGCACGTGGTTTGTTGTTTTGCTCCAGAGGTTATAGAACTGTTAAGCCTCTGGGAACAACTATCTGCTGAAACATAAATTGAAATTGCAAGTCCTCGCCCATGAAAGTAGGTATCATATATCCTGTTATGATTTTGAGTATTATAACATATTGTATATTCTTGTAGTAATAGGGATGGTCTGGATAGAGGTTTTTGACATGGTGTTGTACTAAATATTTATTGCTTACCTCCCGCTGTGAAATCACAGATCATACTGAACTTTTTCAAACAACAACAGAAAACAGGAATTTCTTAGCATTTTTTTAATTGGAGGGAACATACACAAAAATATACCCATGTGGATTATGTATTTTCAATTTTCCTTATTTTTGGCAGTAGGAACTCACGGTTAGTGAGCAACTTTGCAAAAACACAATTCGTGTCGGAACTGCTGTTTACATATCGTATTTTGAATTTAAACCCCAGAAAAGGCTTGTAGTAACGTTTGTAGTATTTCATAATTTGTGAGTAATCATCCGATTATAAAAAGTCCCCCTTTCTGTCTTTTAAGTTTTTTGTGTAAGCTTTCCTCCAATTATGTTAACAAATTATAGATAGTAATGCTGTTCTAAAACCAGATACACTTCACTTGTCACTTTTAATGAGGAAATGGTAGAGTACTAAGTATATAATTTTCTGGTGCAATAGAAAGTACAGTAAAAAGGAAAGTGTAAACAAAAACCTCAAATCCTAAAACGAAAAGTACAAGTAAAAAAGTACAATCCTTAAAATTAGAAATATGTATACATAACAAAATGTTTATATTCGTGCACAGTATGTCATATATTCATCATTGTATTTTGAATTAGTGTATTAAGTTTTCAATGACAGACCAACATTTCACCAAGGTTCATTTTACATTATTTGCTTTGGATTTAAGATTACAATTTTCATTTTAAAAACTAGCGAAAATCAGTTATTATGTGTAGCTGTGTTACAACAAGTCTTCAAGCTCGCAGAATGAGATTCAATTTATGGAGTAGCTCATGTTATAAATGTGACAACGGCAATTCTTTTCTTGCCAAAGTTTTCTCGACCATATTATATTGTTGGGCATTTTCTTTAATAACCATATGCTTTTAAAAGGGTACCAAGTAAGCGTTCTTTAGCAAACATAATAGTTCATCATGCCATATACCTAAAGTATCCAGCTATGCGTCTAACAAAGTTAGACCAGTGACATGAATACTTCATAGAGTTCATATCGTTGAACACATTATAGAGCTTTACGTACGTTTAACAGTAAGTCATTTCACGCTCAACCAGTCTTAACATTTGGCACGAGTAGCCAATGCATTTCTCGTGCGCTGTGAGGCAAGTCAGCATGAGTCAAAATTCACTTTCTTTTGACATCATAAACTTGATAATTACTCCATAAAGTTAGACTAATGAGAAGAAAGTAATGAAATCAGGATTTTCTTGGCTTTTTACGAGTCACTGATTGCACTTGCTACTCACCCTGCTGCTGACCCAAAATCCATAATGATAATTGTTAAGAAACAGTTCAGCAACATAGTGCACGCGCCTTTCTCATATCACACATAATGAATTTAAATGAGCTCCTGTCAACACAGAGAAAGCAGCTTATCATCAAACCCAGGAAAGAAAAATAAACGATAAACATAAACTTTCCATTCAATGCCGCATGATATGAATCTCGCAGCATAATCAAGTACAAAAAGTATATACCCTATATTGATCAATGCAAGCATTGCAACTGCAACAAAAACCGAATAAATTGGCAGTTGCCAGCACGAGCTTTCTTTACCTACTTATTTCTCCTCTTCTACAATTTCCTTATGGAGCCAAATCAAATTTTTACTACTGCTCATTGTGCCATGCAAATGGAACCTGCCTGCCTGCCTACTTCAGCCAAAATCTCCCAAGCAGGTCAACTATCAAGCATTTCTTCTTCCTTCAAGAATAGATCATAAAATTCAATGATGTCCAATGAGATTTGATATGATGTTCAACAGTTGATGCTTGTATAAACTCTTTTGTGCTATCTGGAGTAATCTATTTCTTGGATAGTTCATTAGTGCTCAATTCCATGCTTCCTAATGATAATAAAAGTATGGCATCCGGAAGCAACTGGATGTTACCAACAGAGATTGAATTAGACTGATAATAGGAATCCTATGAAGCTATTCCTCTTTGCTTTATATTGCAGCTTTTCCAGTGCATTCTGGTGCATTCCAATTTGCTGGAAAGTGTGCATGTATGCTTGTGATACGTTTATTCTTTCTTTTGATTGTTTGTTGTTACTGCCATTTCCTCTATGAACCTTTACTGCAACAACGGATATTTAAAAGTAGGTCGAGTGACAGCCTCTCAGAGTGATCTGATCTGAACCATTTTATTGCTTCATTATTTCTCTTTGATTAGTAAGCAGTAGCACAACTTCATTGCGTGGCGATTGACCGAATCCATGAAAATGTTAAGAAGTGGATGACTTTCATTTTCTAGTTTAGTGTTGGCGTAAGCGAAGTAGTGAACCATAGTTGCAGTTTCTACATTGGGAATCGATACCATCAAAATGTTTGATTTGATCGTACAATATCATTGAGATTGAGTACAAATTCATTGTGTTCTGGATTTGATTATATTGATGCAAGACGACTATGATAGTTTATTTATAGCTGTTCCGCTTTTGTAAATTAAAACCCACATAGCATCATTTGCTAGTTGAATGCTGAGTGGGGCTCGAATCTGCTTAATCAAATCTATCCATCCATCAATCATACGTATAGTATAACGTGTTGTCGATTTCATTGTGCATTTGATTCATTCGTCAGTTTTTAGAGCACACATGCATCATCATTCCTGATTTCACTCAACTTCTGTTTTACCATCTATTAACAAGATTAAAACTCACCCTTCACTTTCAAAGAACTGAACTAATAATAAACATGTGATCATGAACTACGGTACAGATCTGATGTAAAATGATAGCATTGTTTGATGTAAAATGTCAAGGTAAAATCTACAACCGAAGTCTCGTCTACCGAGGAAGAAAATGTAGGAGACAGTGACTTCCCTACGTCTTCTACAACAGAGGAAACCGTCGTTGACTCAAGGAGTGCGTTAGATGCGAGTGCCGCAACTCAAGAGGATGAGCTCCGCGTTGAGGAAGAGCAGATGGCACAGATCCAAAAAATTGATGTGGCATGTGGAAAGGAGCGAATGACCGTCCGTATCTCTTTTAGCGAGCGATTTGATGGCATCATATATGCAAAAGTAAGGAAAGTGGCTTTCTGAACTGCATGAGTTATTGCAAGTTCAGCCATTAAGATAATCGTCTGCAAAAAATAATAATATGATCTTAAATTCTATTTTCAGCGTGTAGTTTTCATTGTGCATTCAGTAAAAAAGCTTATAAGATTTTAATTTCTGATTCCCCTGGTACATGAATAATAAAATGAATATAATATGCAAAGCATCATGAGTGTACAAACAGATACCTAATAATTATAATCTCTTCATCTTGAGTGAGGAGCTGTTGAAAAACAATATGTGAAATAGTAATTAATGATGAAATGATGCCTCACACAACCACACTTGATGAAAAGAAAGGACTTCCTTTCGTAATCTCTTCCCCACAAAGAATTCTAACAAAAAACAAACCATTATTAAATCTGAATGAATATATGAATACGCGTTTGGTAGAGGTGCTGTTGAAAAAAAAAATCGTCACGCTCCCCATTCCTCTCCTCTCAGAATCAAGGCCTTTGAATTCATTGAACGTGTATATGAGCTTTTAAGCACTTTTATCTTTTGTCTTGAAGCGAAAGGAGATCATGTAGTGAAGAGGAAGAAGACGGCAATTAAATACCCATTCCTTTTTTGTCATTCGTCCCTTTTGTCTCGAACTACATAAGCAATTAATCTTTTACACTCTTTCATGATACGTTTTTTACCGAAACTCAAATAACACTGCCACTATTATTCCGCTCATGTTATTCCTTTTTGCTTGAAACCCGTACAGAGTGTTTCCATTGTCGTATTGTCGCTGCCAATATCATTGAATTCCCGTCATGGCTCTCGAGAGTGAGAGCATAAAAAATCTTGTTACATTATATTAGACTTATAAGGTGGGGAGGCATCGCTAAAATAGTTTTACTTTACTCTCTAGCAGCCCCTTACCAAACTAAGATGTTCTCTCTACCAGTCCCGTGTCTACTGTTAGGGAATGCATGAACTGACATAAAATGTGTTTTTCATGTGCATTGCAGGGCCATTACACCGACCCAAACTGCCGTTTCATCGGGCAAAACTCTGGACAAAAAGTCTACCAATTTGACATGGTAGTAGGTCAGTGTGGAGTAGCATACATTGATTCAAATTTATTCGATGGTGGAATGGCTTATGTGGAAGGAACTTTGGTGGCGATACTTGAACCAGGAGTACAAGAAGCTTGGGATGCTGCCAGAAGAATAAGATGTATATGGGAAGGGCAAATTGATCAAACCGTTACGTTCCCTCTCAGTATCAACTTGCTGGATTCAGAAATACTTACTTTCAACGGAGATACTGCATCTGCGTCCTTGGAAATCCAGGTTCACTAACTTTTTTTTATACTTTCATCTCTCCAAACTAAATTTTAACTCTGTTCCCATCCATTTACTACTACGACACAAAAGTGACTTCAGCAATGTTGCAGTTTTGTGGATAAAATTTTCCTTCAATTTTAAGTTATGCCTTTAGAGTCCCTTTTCCCATTACTAGCCTCAACTTTTCATCTTTCCTCCTTCTTCTTTGGCAACAGCATAATGTATTGGCGTCAGTCCTAACTCAACTCAGGAAACGCGTGATGTGTTATGTAATAAGACATAAAACAAGGGGATGGCAACAATCATGCGTCACGAAAGAGATGTGTCGCTTTTAGTTTCGTCATTCATAGTAATATGAATACAATGCGATGAAATATATGTTTGTTGGGGACAAAATCTTGTTTGCAAGTTACTAGGAGGGAATATGATAGTTTTTGATCAAAGCGGTACACTGCAGCTTTTGGCAAGGTATTCCTAAAGTAACGGAGTTGCGTTGCCAGATAGCAGGAGTCCAAATCAAGTTTTGAGCCTGTTGTAACGCTTCCAGTGGAGTATAACAAGATTTGTAATAGCAGCAACCAGATGCTGTCGTTATTGTGATTTGAGTAGCATTATGGTTAGTTTCCACATTTTCACAAGTATGGCTAAAAAAAGCAGTCGAAAGTCTTGGCTGCTAAGAACACCACACTCAAAGGCACTTTGTCTGCAGGACATTAGAAAATAGGAGAAGTGGCTTAAAGGACTACTATACATGCAAGGAAGCAGGAATGATCGATTTACTTTGCGAAAATATTCGCATTGGCTTGGTGGTGGCATTATTCATGAATTTACAAAGACTACGATACCTTCCTGTTTCAGATGACAGAAAGGTGATGCTGATTTAAGTTTAAACTTTTGTTTCAACATGCTCGGTTATGTGCACCTGTAAACAAAACATCAAATACATTCATGCTTATGTAGTAAAAATTCCAGACTCACTTCAAAGCAAGGACAAAGGATTTGAGTTGACCAAAGAATCAACAAGATCTTAAGATGTGTTGTTTTTCTTTTACTTAGGATATTTACTTTATTTTCCGGACCGCTCTCCGATTGTATGATGTCTTGTTTTGACAATTAAATACTGCTGTCTCAGCTTTCAAAATATCTTTATCTTCAGAACTAAAAACACTTATGAGGAAGCAAGCTTAGCTTCAGCCTTTGTATTGTTTTTCCTGCCATTGACAGCAAAACGACGTAGTGTTGTTTTTGCTTTGGTAAGCCTAACCCTTTCTTTCATGTGTTCTTGGAAATTTTATGTGAAAAATTAATGTTGTTACTTCACTGATGTCTTGAACTTTTATCAAAAGGGTTTGAGACAGCTTCCAAATAAAAAAAATCGCAAATGGTCCAAGCATATTCGCACATAATCATATTACATATGTTTCGTTAAACTTAGAAACACATACTAAGACGGTTTAGTTAATAGGTATCAAGAATACTTGAATATTTCATCTTGCTAAAGAGCGAATAATAGAGAAAATATGTCAAAATAGAATGTACTTGATTGAATCTAACAAGAGAAGTTCAAGAAACCTATAAAGCATACTTAAGAAGGAAGCAATAGGGATAGGAATTAAATTGAGCCCATTTGGTTTGGTTATAAGATGATTGCTCCATTCAAGCACATATAAACTGATCTGATTATTACTATTATTATAAGGGCTCAGATATGACATTCGATCTTGTAACGTTTCGCTTGATGTATGTTGTCAGCCGTCTGACATGAGATTTCTATCACATCACACATTCCGTTTAACTGTCCATTATTTGGTACGACATTGACATTGGGTGGTGGGTTTTGAATTGCTTAATGTGGGTTCATTATTTTGTTTTTGAAACAGGATCCTACTCTGTAGTTCTCAACCCTTGATTTAGAGGATTTTCTGCTTGCAATTAATGCAACTCTAGACTAGTCTGGAAGGTTGTTGCTGCTTTCTGTATTTTATTCGCACCTTCGTCAATTTTGATTTTTTGTCAATAATAGTTGCGGTCTTTTCAGTAATAAAATTGTAACAAAACTATTTCCAGTATTTGAAAGGGGACAAAACATTCCATAAATTTTATCTTGATGCATATTAAAATTGTATGTGGTCAGTGTGTCCTTGAAATAGCGTACAGCGTATATTATCAAGGTAGTTTCTTTGCACACTATGGCATGTCAATATCTTTGCTACTTTCCAGTTGGATTGATTTAAAATGAACAAACGAACACACTCTCTGCAAGTTAGTATTAATTAGTGAATGACCTTGCAGTATGTTTGAAGTAAATTTTTGAACCATGATGAGGGTTTCAAGGTAGTGAATTCGCAAAAGAAATCTGCAATGTTGACTATATTATATCTGATATACATGTGGTGTAAACCTAGGGAATGGGACACATGCTCCAATATACATACAAAAGTGTGACTGACTAAAGTTTTTTTTGTTAAACGAAGCAGAATGTCATTAATTTTTAAAATTAAATCTTCTCTGTAAACAATTATTAGTAAAATCAAAAGGAAATATGATAACTGACAAGATAAATCCTTTGTCAAAAGATCTTCTACTACATTTTCTACTAACACCCACTTCTAGTGTGTTATCAAGCGGAAACGGAAAGCACAATGGATTTTTTATGATAAGAAAATGAATTAACCCATGTTATCCATGTTAAATTTTATAGTCTGGTCGCGGTCAAGAGCCCAGCCGGTCCAAGGCCTAGTCCGAATTGGGAGAACTGCTACAGCCGTAGTCACAGTTCAAGGAGACAGCGATTTTTGACCTTGTTGTGCGAAATTGTATCGCAACTGACGGCGATCAGAACAAGATTATCTTGAGTGACAAGTAAGCTTAAGACCTTTTCATTTTTCAAATTAAATCTCCTACTTACTTTATATAGTAAACAAGTTTGCCATCAAAGTTTTGTATGGCTGAATGTCAGATTAATGTAAAACAAGTCACCAAGTTCTTTAGAAACACGTGTATGTCCTCGGAGATAAGATGTAATTTATGCTTACGTGAAAACAGTCATGCATAGTCATTAGTTTCTTGCGTCTATCATCTCAGTACTGAGTAAGAAGTCCAACTTAATTCTTCTTGAAATACTATTTGCGTAAGTAATCCTCCAATGGATGAGGAACCATTTTCTCCATATGTGCTTTCAAAAAAACTTTGTCAAAACTCCAGAAGTATAATCCCTCTTGCATATGGATCAAGAGGCCAAAAGATTGCCTAAAATTAAAACTTCTCTCATGAAATGGAACTCAACTCTCAATTATTTTGTCACCAAGGGGAATGCTAGCAGTAGAACTTTTGCAAATAAACAACATTTAATAGAACCCTTTTCTTGTATTTGTAATAAATGGAAGAGCTTATGACGAGAATCACGATTAACCACTTTTACTCTTGCTGAATACCCTGTAATTATCGATGTTATCAATCACAGAAACTCAAGTGGTTGTATTATACCTCGTTACTTCCTCCATTGGAGAAAAAACAGAATTATGTTTTTTGCGTGGTAGCTCTGCTTCTGCTCTGGCTCTCTCTGAATAATGTTACCACAACTTTTGAGAATGAATTTCATTACTTTTTTTCAGCATGGGCTGTGCCGTAAAACCGAAGCTAATGGTGGATGGAAAAAACAAAAAAGTTCAGGAAATGTAGCTGCTTATGCGTATCTCAGTGTCAGTACAACATTTGCTTTCTGAAAACATGCCATATTTTTTATAATCTTTTAATGAAAATTCGCGTCAATTGTGGAGAATATGCTATAATATCCTTTCTCTTGTTAATCCACGTAATGTAGGCATTCAAGTTTCCCGATGTCATGGATCTCTTCCTGGAATGTACTGTATCTCTTTGCAAA